>JAEIIF010019589.1:0-10762 GCA_018874455.1 Drosophila trapezifrons | reverse complement strand
TGAAAGTGCGTATAGTCGTCTTGCTCGCACTTACGTGAAATCCTATGTCAAGCCTCTAATAAAAACTTTAATTGATAAAATTTTTAATACAGTATCATAACACCATTAGTAAGGATTTGAATTTGTATAACAAATTGTGAAACACTAAAAAAAAGTAATCATAATCAGTGATAACTTTGATACTTATTTTACATATTCAGCCAAGTGGTTCCTCCCAGTCGCATCTTTAAAGGAAATCATCAAAATCAGCGTTAATTTCGCTCTCCTTATAATGTTTCGTTTGCTAAATATAAAGGCAGTGTTAATAATATTCCTCCCCTGTTTAACATTATCTATCAGGATGAGGGGCGAAAAAGAGCCGCTGGGGCGTTCCTAAGTAGTGTAAAGTGAGGGAATTAAAAATGTTAATTGAATTTCGGGTCGGAATAAAGCGAGCAGAAGGCAGGAGGGTAAAACTCGAGTCCTGCGAGAGCTACATAATTCGCTTAGCTTAGGAGGGAGCGGAGCAGCAGCGATATTAGGGACTAGGGGCCAGGCAGGTGTTGAGTAAAGGAAATTGCTTTACGACGGCTTTGGTTACACTTTACATTCCAATTTGGGCAAGTGGAATCGGATGATGATGGCTATATGGGTATGGATAGCGATAGCTGAATATTATTATCAATCAGCTTGGGGATTTCCGTGACCAAGAGCTTCATTTGCATTCCATTTGGATTACTCTGGAGGATGATCGATGTCTTTATCAGGCCTTAGTCGCCATTTGCTTGTGTATGCCTTCAATCGTATCTCGGATTGTTCGTCCAAAAATAGCACTGCAAATAAGCTGGCAGGGTGGTGTCGAGGGGAGGGCAGTCGCGACCACGACGACGCGAACATAACGAGCAAAATAAATGAACGATAAAAAGCTAATAAAGAGCGGCATAAATAAATGCGTAAATATCGAGCGCATATATATCTTGAAAGCGAAATTTTTCGGTGTGGGCGAAACTTCTCTCGTAGATTGCCTGCCACTTGCGAGAGATGGGGGACACAGGACAAAGAGTACGGGATTCAGGAGGCAGGCTACAAGCGACAGGCGACAGGATACTGGCAAACGCATTTGCTCAAGTGTCGCCGTTGTCATCCTTCGGCTGGTGGCCTTGCCAGCACGTGTGTTTGTGTTGCCATTTGGGCTTAAGTGTTCCTGCCACCAGTTCCTGCCACTGGTTTCTGCTGGCACGGCTAACGCCGATGCCGCTGACGATGCCCGAGGAGCCCTGAGTCCCCCAACAAGGGTAAATGTTTGCATACAATTCGCTCTGCTCAAGTCCTTGCACTTGAATCCCGCAGAGGTCGGAGATTGCTCAACCAATTTAAACTGTTGCAGCTCCTCGAACTGTTCGCATTTTTAAAGTAGATAGAATTTAAATAACGCAAGTCTGCTTATTATTTATAAAATAATTGGCCACTTCAAATTGGGTTCTTCCTTAGGGAGTAAGAGCTTTAAAAATGATTTTAAGTGAGTTGTCATAGCATCTATTGGATGGGTACTTTTATGTACTTTATGCCTGAAAAAGCTCCTCAAAATTGATGTTTAAATAATATTTACAAAAATAAAAGCGCATGGGCATTATTTTGTTTAGAAAGCATCTTGAATTTACGCATTTAAGATGCATAAAACATTTTAAAATGTATTTTTGGTAAATAAAACCAGCCTTGACCTTGCGTAAACCTAGCAAAAAACAATATCTCTCGAAGATGTTTTCAAAATAAGAAGAGGACTATATAAATAGCAACAAAGACAATAGATAAAATTTGTGCAGATCATAATCTTGAAGATTTACCTTAGCTTTTTACCGAATTTCTAACCTTGCTTATCATTATGTTGACTTTAACACTTTAAACAAAACGCCAAAATTTTATTATCTTCCACTTGTATTATATTTTCATATTATTCACTTCTCAAGGTTTTAAATTTAATATTTTTCCAGTCTGGAGCTTATTTTTAAACCGCAGAACATTGATTGAATTTGCTATCTAAATATAATTTTACCTTCTCGTTTCGCTGACTCCTGACAAGTCGCTGTTTATCTTCTTGAGAATTCGGCGCTGTCTTGTTTCGGCAAAAACCCTGGAAGTTGAGTTTTTCTTTAGCCACTTTACTTTGCGAATTGACATAAATAGGATTTTTGCGCTTTACCCACCGGTCTCGGTCCTCTCCCCAGCTCTGAGTTTTTTCCCCACCTGAACTTGTGTTTTTCCGCTGCTGCTCCTGCTGGTGCTGCCTTGGGCAATCGGCTTACGGACTTTCAATTGTAGCCACCCCTTTAGCTCCTCTCTACCCCCTTTGGGTGGATAACTTTTTCTATTGTCTGCCACGCCCCCCGTGCCGAGGAACGCCCTTCTGCCATCAGCTAACCGCTTAAGTAACGCGTATCTTGTACTCATTCGCTTTTCCTGTTCCAGCGCTTTTCTTCGCACATAAATCGCTGTTGTTCCTGTTGTTTCTGTTGTTGCTGTTGTTTTTGTTGTTGTGGCTTGTGAGCACCTGCCTGGATAATTGTACCTGACACAACGCTGTTGTTGCCTTGTTGTTTATGTGCATGCAGCATTGTTGCTGTCTTCGCTTTTTGCTTAATTCCCTTGTCTGTCTGCCGGCTTTATGCTCTTTTTATCATCATCCCCACCTTTTTGTTTAATTAAAGCGCATGTCAAAATTAAAACAAAAAGAGAAAGAAATGGAAAACAACAATAATATGGCATTTTATCAGTTTATGGCCTTGGCGGAATTGCATGAGAATGGTAAAGAGATCAACGAATTCATGAATTCGCGGTGTGACACCATGTCGTATACGTAATTGGTTTTTAAAAGCTATTAAAATGTGTTTACTTGGCACGCGCTTGAGTTTAAAGTTCAATGGCAAATAATGTTTAATAATTATGCATAAATATATTTCCATAAATAAATATATACTCAATCTGTTCAGTGCTGCTTAAATTAATTTCGTAAATAAATATTATTTTCCCACATTGTTATCCTTAATCTTTGTAGATCTCCCCCTCAAACCTAGTAGAAATTTAAAATAGAATTCTGTTGAAAATAAACATTTACTTTAACTCTTTCCATCGCCAATTTGATTTTCGCTCCCAGCTCCCTATTATTTTCGCTTTACCCCTAATTGCGTGCAGCACATTGCAGTTCAACCCCGCTTCCCGCAGCCTGCTACTTTTTTTCAATCTAACTTTAAATTACTTTGAATTTATTCAGCATTTTTGGGCTGCATCAGCGCATCATTGGCGGCAGCTCGGTGGGATGACAGTGTCAGCACATTCGCATTTAATCCTCATCATCGTATACCGCGTATCCTTTGCTCTCGATTTCCATGAATATTCATGTTTTACTGCCACTTTCCATATCCATATCAGAGTTTTTGTTTCGACGGAGTGGGCCACGCCCCCCAATCCGCAGGCTAGCCATAGCCGGCTTGACCTAGGACACGCATATATCTAATGCGCATTTTGTTCAAAAACTGTGGGTGGGAAGGGCGGTGTGTCGAAGGATTTGCGCATTTCCCGCGCGCTGACAAATTAGCACATCAAAACAAAGAGGCCAAAAAGGCTCACGAAGGCGGACCCGCCGCCAAACAATGAAGAGTCTGCCCAACAATGCCCACGAAAACAAAGTAAGACAAAAAGGATTTTTATATAAACCCCATGCAAAACATTCACACTACCATAAGCCCAGCAGGGGCACGCATACACGCGCAGACAGGGACGAAATCCGAAGAAGTACACGTTCGGTGTGTGGGCGCCAAAAGCAGCGCGCTCAAAAGTAGGCAACGGAATTTGCGCTGCATCATGCTGGAGGTGCGCGCGTATGCGAGTAACTGTGTCAGTGCTTGTGTGTGGGCGGTTGAACAGAGTTGCCAGATGGGTGGAATTGATGTCAAAAATGCAGGAAATGGGTTTTTTCAAAAAGGAAAATTAGAAAACTACGTTTGTAAGCTGTTAAATTATATTAAATAATTAAAAAATGCACTTAAAGCATTACAAACTAAACTACGATTATTTTATCTATAAAGTATTTAAAAGAAACGGGTTTTTAGATGTATAGCTTTATTATATTATTGGTATTTGCAAAGCCTAACATTTTTCCAACTGTATTACCGAGGAATGGCAAACCTCAAATAACTAGAAAAAATGCACATTTTGCTACAAGTAATTTTCTAAGCCTTAAAATCCATATTTCTGTATCTTCTAAACAATTTTTTTAACTGCGTAGTTTAGTGGCTAACAATCTGGCCACTCTGCGGCCCAACACCTTCCCAACTAACTGCCCTACGGCAACATTTCAACACTTGCCCCCCGGATTCCTGCCTTCCTCTTGAACGGCATCATCCCTGCGAGGCAGCAAGAGCATTGGTGGCAAGGGAGTAGACCCAAAGACCGATTTCACTTGGCCATTTCACTTTCCATCATTTTGTTTTGCTCCCCATTTCGCGCAGCTTCGGATGGCTTCGTGAAAGCTCGGCTTTCCGCCGGCGATGACGATGGGTTTTTCTCGCCAGTTGTGCCGCCTGTGATAAGCCCAGTTCACAGTCGTCGCCAGGCGTTCGAACATTGCGCATCCCGAAACCGAAACCGAAAACGAACGCGTTCCCGCCCGATTTGCGATTTGCGATTCGCTAGCGATTACTGAGTGCTGCTGTGCGCCTAATAGAAGACCGTAGGGAACACGTTTGTGTGCGCGTCCGTTGTTGTTTGTTTGTGCCCAAACTAAGACCGAGGAAGCCAGTGTAACCACCGACGAGAGTCATGTCGAAGCCGGGAACCCCCAAGCACGGCGGCAGCTCATCATCATCTGCAGCTGGTTCTGCTCCCGAGAAGATAAGCGTAAGTTGCGATGCGACAGCTTACAGCCAAGATGGCACCAAAGTCGGACAGCTTCTTGACATCTAGTGCATCTGGGCGGCTAATTTCGAATGCATGGCGTTGTGTTCCGCGTCACTTTTGGTCTGTCGAGTGCGTTAATGCGCTTTTCTAGAATTCTCTGTGTGCGTATACGTAATATTCTGTGTTGCAACTCCAGCGAGTGATTAGATTTTATTTTTAATGTGTTAGGTTAGTACATGAAATCTTTTGGTTATTGAAAAACCATTTTTCGAAGGAAACTTGAGTTTGAAATTTTATTCCTGAACTAAAAACTATGCTTTAGAGTTGGCTTGGCTATTTTTAGGGCTTTTCTGTACTATATATATTTCGGTTCGCTCTTTTTTAATCAAAAAAGTGGAGACCAAAGCTAAGCTCCACCGCGATCCAACCTAAGCGGGCAGCTTGTGTGACCTCGAACTCCCCTCTGCATTGGGGTTACCTTTAGCAGTTGGCAGCTATTTGCTTTTTATTTTCTTGGCCCGCCGTGATGCCCAGTGAGCTGGGCTCAAAGGGCATAGCATACTTTTTGGCTTGCGCCTCATAAAAATTGCATAATTGTCGTCGTAGTCGTCGTCGTCGTCGTCGTCCTGCATGTGGTGGCTGTTTGTTCGACTCCGTGTGCGGCTGTGTGGGCGACTCAACCATTAGGTTGGATGTTTCCTTTTACGTGCCATTTGCGGTCGCATCTGGCACACAATAATTACGTAGACCGAGCCGAAACAAATGTAGGTGCTCAAATTGGCAGAATTATGGCATTTGTTCGTCCTTAATGTCGTTCTACTTTCTTCTTTATTAAGCTGCTAATTAGATGGTGGACCAACGTGGTCCAGGAACTTGGAAATATACCAAAACATTGCAGCGGAGCCTTTAAAGTCTTTAAAATAATATTCCCTTGATAAAACTCTTTCTTACTTAATTTTAGTAAAACATTTTCTTGTTTTAAATACAATTTAAATTATAAAATTGCTAAACTCTGAAACTCAGAACTCACAGATCTCTTTTGGAGCCAACATTTTTCATACCTTGCTTGCACCTCTCTGGCTGGCACATGATATTCCCATTTTCTTTCCCCAACTCTGCTCATCAAATCCCGTTCTGCTCCTGATTCCACCCCCCGACCACATGGCAGCTCATCCTGGATTGCAATTCCCATTCAAATATGCTGACTAAAGAGCTTTGCCTGGCATAAACCACAGCGATATATATATATATTCTTGCCTCATTCGCTTTGTTTTCTCCGCTCGGATCTCGTTTTTTTTCGCTGGGATTCGCTTATCCCTTTAGGCGGTGCCTGAATGCGATGGGATTTAATTAGGGAGAGGCATAATGGAGGGTCGGGATGATGTCCATATAGGTCTATGCATTATACATGATTTGCCGCTGCTGCACTCCCATTGCCCACCGACTACAACAGACCCAACTTATTTTCCAACGGTTTTTCCCATTTTTCTTCGGCTTTCAGCTGAATAATAAAAAGGCAGCCCGCGGGGTTTCCATTTGCAGCCTTGGAGGAAATATCCCGTAATTTGTGCTGGCTCACAGTCACTCACTCCTAGAATAAAAAGGAGAGGAAGGTCCCTTTCTGGCAAAGTTTATGCGCCGCACATGGGAGAAGTCGCCGTCCAAGTTTATTCATCCTTCTCCGCGTTCTGTTTTCTCTGCTGTGCCTGCTCGTCTGGCATTTCCCATTTTCTTTGTTCGGCGGTGTCCCGTTGGTCACTAGCGGGAAAACTTGTTGACTTTGCCGCCCCGGCATCGGAAAACATGCGTTTCCATTTATATAATGGTATTTTGTATTGTTTTTTTATAATGAAATTCCCGGTTTCCACTTGCCGGAATTGGGTTCCCATCCGATGCCTGACAAAATGAGTTCCTAACGACACTACTGTCAAGCAGCTACCATCTCTCGGTTGCTGTAATAACTTTGCCATTGGCAAAGTGTCAAAGTTTTCAAGGCAACGTTGCGCATACGCCCTGTTACCTCGCCCGCCTGCGGCTGCGGGTTGAAACTTAAACAACATTTAATTGGTGGCTTTTAGCACCGGCCTACTACATGCTTGCATATTTGTTTGTGTCTATTAAAAAAATTTCCCTTGCAATGCGGTCCCGGTCCCGGCCGCCAGAAAAGTCTGCCGGGAATTTTCTTCTTGTTTGCCCAACTTTTCGCATCACTTGGGGGGCTTGCGCATTTTTTTTTTGTACTCGTTCGTCTGCCCTGTAAAAGTTTTCCATAAATTTCAAACACTTTTAATGTGGTACGCCGCGGCATTTAGCGCAGAGATTTCCTCCGCCCTCGTAATGGGTTTTGCAGGGCATGAAAATCGCATCAAGCCTACATTAATGTAGGGATATTACCTAGATACCTACATTTATTCATTTAAAACTGTGTTTAATTTGTGGTATTTGCTACAATAATAGCCCATCAAAATGCAAAACTTCCGCAGAGATAATTGCATTGTTTATTAAAAAGGATAGCGGCTAGAATGATGATTATGTGCGCATTATCAGGATTTATGATGTTCATAAACAGAGAACAATTAAGTTTGCTTTTTGACATGATAAAAAATATATAAATAAGTGTCTAGCTTATAATTAATATGGAAAAAGCTACTGGTATTACTTATTTTTCGAGCTTAACCAAAGCCAAAGGTTCCGCTAGATATTTTCCATCGATATAAATAAAACACCTAAACTTCCCCTCTGTGTAGTTGCATAAATGCCAAATTCAAATCAAATATTATGCCAATTTCGAGGCATTGTCCTCTCCTGGTCCTCCTCGCCATGCACCTGCCAACTGACACATTCGGCAATTACAAATTGAAACATTTTGGACCCGCATCATCATCATCCGACCCGTTGGCCATTTGGAATTTTAATTGAGATTAATGCGATGTCAATAGGACCGGCAGAGAAATGGCATAAATATATGACGGGCCCGGAGCCCGCAAACTGATAATTAAATTTACATTACCATTACGCAGGCTGGTCAGGGAAAGGCCAGCGGAAACATTGAAGCATCGATTCAATAAGCCAGCAAAGGGATACATATAGAAGTCCTGTCCTGTGGGGTTAAACGGGGGAGGGGAGCAACACATGACAGCACTTAACCAAATACGAATAAAATCCACACAGCACGGGGATTCCGAGGGATCGGGATCCCCAAAGTGCTTCGGTGCAAGTGCGGTTATGAACCGAAATCCATTTACACTTGAATACGTTTCTGGCCAAAATGAAGTGGCCAACAGGCTGGCCATGCTGGCAAATAAACTTTCGGTCCGTCCATAAACAACCAGTCTCAGGATCTGTTTGTCAAGGCGGTCACGAGCCGCGGTCGAGGATGAGAGCGAGGACTTGTGCCCTTTAAATTACGAATGCAATAAATGTAGCCAAGGGAGAAATCCCAGCGATTGAGTTAGGCGTGTCCGGCAAGGGAAATGCTGATTAGCGGAAAAGAAAAGCTGGCCACGGGGGGAGAGGAGGGCATCAGGATTGAGGGGAATTGTGGCCAGGATTGAATGGCCAGCACTTTGTTAAATAAACTTTCTGTTCGAGTGGCAAACACTTCTGCAGCCGACTGGCCGCAGCTCTCCAAAGCCCTCGACTTGGATGCTTCGTGCTTTGTTCTCCACGCCGATGTTTTGTGTTTCCTTTCCCATCAAAGCTGATGAGCTGAACGGCCGAGGGAGGATCAAAGATACTCGTAAAGGCGACCTATTTCCACCTGGAAATGCGTGGATCCCGGGTAATTAAACAAGTACAAAGACATTTGGCTTTAATGGGATGCTAAAGTGAAAGTCTTCTAACTTTCTTTTAGTGTTTTAATTTATGCTTAACTTTTGTTTACTGTTTCTAAGGGCCACTTAGGGCTTAACAGAGCTTACTAAGCTGGAAAAGTTAACAATTTATTGCTTAATTGATTATTTAATATATATAGATAAGTGAATTGCTTCATATATAAAATAAAACAAACAATTTCGACTATTTTAGTCTTAATGGAGCCCTAACAATGTTAATTGTAAACGCTTGAACATGTTTTTCAACTTATTTGAACAAAGTTTTTCCATTATAAAGGCAAAAACCAACCCAGTTGCGATTTTCACTCAAAACAAGTTAACAACTCAGATCATTTGGCGTCGAAAAATGTGAAATCGAGTACACGGGATATCCGCCATCAAGCCATCAAACTGTGAAATCCATCAGGTTACGGCAGCAATCCGGCCGAATCAACCCGACCGTATGACTGACTGACAGCTCCTCCTGGCAAACTCGCACGCCAGGATGGATGCGAGATGGAACGGAGCAGGATGGCGCCGTGCCGTGGGTAATGGGCACTTAGGTCGCTGCCACATGATTACGACATTAGGGGGGGAAATCGCATTGGGAAAGGGGAACTCCAGAGTGAAAGCACAGCCAGCCGGGGAAAGAGGAAAGTCTGTGAAAAATCAGGGAAAATATGAGACCAGGATATGGCAGGACTAAAGAGCGATGGCAACACGATGGAGCACAAGTCGAGGCAGCAGCATCAGCGGCAGCAACGAGGTCAATGAGTTGACACGTACACAGCAACCCAACCCAACCCAACCCAACCCAACCCAACCCAGAGCAGCTGCAACTCCCCAAACTAGAGCTCGCTCGAGGGCAACGCCTCGGTTATGGGATGCCATTCCACCCGAAGCCCCTTTGTTATCCTGCCGAGGAGGAGCAAGTGATACAGTTTTATGCATGTTTTCCAGGCATTCGAGCTTCCTCTCTACGCCAACAAAAGAGCAGTTCGTGTACAAAAACCTAAAACATACAAACGTATGCATCTCATCTCATCTATGATTTCCGAATTCATTGTATGTATCCTTCTGCATCTGCTGCTGATATCCTGGAGATACACATCCTACAGGGGGAAACGCTCAAAATGAAAACCAAACTTTGTGGACATGGAAATGCAATTCGTGTAGCGAAATATTTTATTGCTCCTCCATTTTGTTGATGCCAAAACAAATTTGTTTTTCCACAACAACAGCAGGAGGAACCATGACAGGACAGGACACTTTTTCCATCTATTTTATGGCAATGAGTTCGAAGGAAGTAAGATCCTAAGCATAGCTTACTTTTTTACAACATTCCAATGACGTTTTAAGCTCTTTAGGTTTCAAAAAAGAACCAAATATTTCGGAATTTGTTTGCTTTGGAACCAAAATTGATTAACTAACAGATGACAGCTGCCCATTGGCGAACTGTCCCTTTGGCAAACGAATTCTTCCATCAATGCCCGTTTCCGTCACGGGAAAATCGAGTCAGAGATGTGTCTGGCCGTATGTCTCAATTAAGAATCCAGATGCGGGCGAGAGCACATGGCCGCAAATAGGAGGCAAGGTGCAAACATTGACCCAGCCGAGAGTCAATTAATGTGCGGCCAGCGAACAGACATTGGAGAAAGATTGCAAGTCGACTGAGGGGCAGAGGCAGGACCTGGTTTTCCAACATAAATCAAACGATTGAGCCAAATGATTTTGTAATTGACTCATGTCAGAGGGAAGAGTCTGCAGCCAACTGATTTGGGACCTGATAAGTTTCTCTGACGCAAAAACCAATAAACAATTTCGATTTACAATTGAGCTGGAAGAAAAAGAAAGGGTCCGGAAACAAGGATAAACTTCGATTGGCAGCCACATCAACTTTCTCTGCTATAAGAGAGTGTTTTGCAGAGAGAGAAATACATGAAAAACATAAGGAAAATCTAAAAAGGACTTATTTAGTTCCTGAAACTTAAGAAGAACGGACCTATACTAACTTCTAATAATGGTGTCATGACACTGTATTAAAAACTTCATTAATTCGAGTTTTCATTAGAAGCTTG
>JAEIIF010019583.1:0-17085 GCA_018874455.1 Drosophila trapezifrons | reverse complement strand
TTCAATCATTGTTTAATCTTATATAACTAATCATATTCTTATTAATAAATACTCTACATGACATAAGTTCATTTTATTAATTTGTGTTCATTTTCTTGTGTTCATTTCCTTGTGTTCATTATTATGTGTTCATTTCTTGTTTGTTCATTATTGTGTGCTTACTTCATTTGTTTGTATTTATTTTAAGATTCATTTCTTTGTGTTCATTTCCATGTGTTCATTATTATGTGTTCATTTTTATTTGTTCATTATTGTGTGCTTACTGTGTTCATTTATTTGTATTCATTTTATGGGTTTATTTCTTTGTGTAATCAAATTGTGACTCTAAAGAGAGGATATAATTATTTAAGAGTTAGTACCAGCATAGTTATTTAGGAAATCAGTTATAAATATATATAACTTTTATAACTCATTATATTTAATGTCAAATTGTATAGTAAAATGATATCTCAATAAAGATTTTTATAGACCGTACTATAATAATATTGCTTTGCCTATCTAAGACATGGTTTATGGCTCTAATAGTTTAGCAGGGAAGTCACATTTTATTGGAGAGCTAAACTAACATTTCTTAATCAAATTTGCTAAAAAGGACTGCCCTTAGCACTGTCCACTGTATGTGGTAGCTGCTGCTGGCTAGGAGACTTGGAGACTGGGAGCCTAGGAAACTCGGAGGCTGAGCGGCGGCTGTTGCAGCGACGTGGTCGCCGGGACCTCTGCGCTCCGACGTGGCCAACGGGCCCCTTTGCATATACGACGCCACTGGGGCCCCCGAAAAAAATGAAACGAGGGGGAAAAAATGAGAAAAACCAATGGAGTGGAGCGGAGGGGAGTTGGAGAGGAGGAGATACCACCGCTCACCTAACCGAAAAAGCCAAAAAAGCGAGAAACCGCGCCGAAGAAAAGGCAGCAGAGAGCAATAACCAGTTTTTGTCTCCCAAAAAAGCCAAACAAATGAAGTCAAGGCGGGGGCTTGGAGAACGGGGAAAAGACAAGACCCGGCCGAAATAAGAAAGAAAAAGGGGCCGGGGAAAAAGAACGTAGCTCATGTTTACGAGTCACTGGAAGCAAGAACCCGATGGATCGGGTTCGGGGGAAGCCAGGAGGGCAGCAGGTCGGGTCGGGGCGCTCTTCAGCCTTAACGTTCAACGTTAACGGCCATCATCAGATAGAGCGGAGCCAGAAGACTGCAGACCGGAGACCGGAGACCGAGGACCGAAGACCAGAGACCGAGGACCGAAGACCGAAGAGTTCGGCCCAAAGAGCAAGCAGCAGCAGCAGCCAGTACAGTTGAATTGAAGTTGTGGCAAACGGGTATTGAGGGAGTTCCAGAGCTGGTACTACGCTTTTTGTTTCTGTTGTCTCTCTGTTGTAGGAGTTTTGGCTACACAGAAGTTTAGTTACAATGCTCATTACATAGATACACACACACACACACACACACATGGGCCGTAGAGATACATTGTAGAACGTATAGATACATACAATTTATGTATTGCAGAGATACATAGATACTCGCTACTCGGATGCTGCTCTTGCCATTGCCTTTCTAAACTTCGGGCTTTTCCGATCTTTATCGCGGCTCAGAGCGCAAAATAAAACCAGTAAATAGCGTAATAGTTGAAAGCCCCGACTAAGGGATACCCGATGATCACTGTTTGAGAGGTATTAAACACATCTATGTATAGTTTTAACCTTTAAAATTGTCTGATTAGTTTAATTTTTGGTATGTAGGTTAATTAGGATCTCTTGTATTAATTTGTGAACAAAGAAGTCTCTAGCTTTATTAGATCCCGAGATACAGGAGCTTAGAGAAGAGGCCAAGAACAATAATATATAATAAGAGTCCGGAAAATAGTCAGATTTGCTTCATTTTTGGTACGTGGGTTGATGTTGATCCTATTAATTTATATCTGAAAAAAGAAGGCTTTAGGCTCTTTAGGTCCTGAGATATTTTAATAGATACTCTATAAAGTTCTTCCCCAACCTCTTACATACACAACCTCCAGTGCAGCATACCCCTTGACCTGTACTCGTACCGTGTATAAAAACTCAACAAGAGTGCCGAAGAAGAACTCCCACAAAAAAAAAAAAAAAAGCGGACCATTTCTTCGGCGGCTTGGCTACCCTGCCAAAAGATCTTTCTTCTCATGCATAAATTGTGAACGAAAGCAGCTTCATCCGCGGATCGGGCTTCCTAGGCTCTCTCCTCCTTCTCGGCATCATTAGTTTTGAAATTTTTATGTATTGTGCTCGGGTATTGCATGTTGTTAGAGCCGCGATTGCCGAGGATTGTGGATTGGATTGGTTTGCTTTGGATTGGATTGGATGGAGATGGAGTGGTGAACTCTGCAGCATTTCCATTTCTCCAGCTCCATCTCCATTTCCATTTCCATCTCCTCCGCCTCCTCTGGAGCTTGCCGTGTGTGTGGGTAATTGTGAAAACAATTTAGACGAATTTTCCAGTTCAATTGCGCTTTTAATTTAAATTGCTGGCAGCTTTGGCTCTTTGCTTTGCCTTTGCTTTTGTTTTTCAGTCGCTGGCTGGCTGTGGCACAAATCAATTGTCAGTCCATTTTGGAGTTGAAAGTTCCATGCGCGAAAATTGGCCAAGATGATCGTGATACCCACGATCAGGGTGCCCAATTCGATGGACAAATGGAAATGGAAATGCGACCGGGAACTCGGCTCTGACTCTGACTGGGAATGGCAATGGTAAACTCTCTCAGAGCTCAGAGCTGCGAGCCGGGAATGTCAATTTGGTGGCAGTTCGATGGGAGTTAATTAACGATCGACCGATCGATCGCAATGCTTGTTTGGGAATGATTTTTTGAACGATCGACGGGCTGCTTAATTGAAGGAATTCAGACTGCACAAAAATACACACACGGTTTTTTGTATAAAAAAAGGGGTGGGCTTGGGGTTCAAGTATATATTATGTGTCTGATATCTGTAAATTTTTTGTGAATTATGTGTTACAAATTTACTTAGTTTAGTTCATCAGTAGCATATTAAAGAGAGCTTAAACTCCCTTGAAACTACTGTATTTATATAAAATATTTTACATTGTTTAAGGTCTCATAAATAATGCAAATTTCATAGTGTAAATTATGGTCTTTATTTGACTTGATTTAATATTTTATACACGTTGCTCGTTTGCTTTTTCTTAATCAAATTAAGTTGACTGCGCCTCATCGACATGTATATCATGTTATCGATACTTAATCCTATAACTATCAGTCTATCGAATACACACTAGAGTACATTGTATAATAACATATTCACACTTAATACTAATTAACATGTTTACAATAGAACTATTCTTGGTAAAACAATAAAATTAAGTATAATAAATTTAAGCCTAATAAAAATGCACTTACATATAATTACATATTTAGTTCTTCTTCTTCTATCTTAAAATCTAGCGTCAAAAAATGTAAAAATACTTGAAATAGCTTGATTATTATAGCAAACTTCTTTTTAGTTTGTATGTATATATAACTTTATTTGTAGATTGTATTTGAAAAATCCAAAGTCGTTACTTGTTTTATATTTCCCTATAAGAGAGAGAGAGAGTAGTTTCCCAGAACAGTTGCCGGTAATCATAGTTTGTGTCATAGTTTTTCGCAGAATCTTAACAGATCAGCATATCATTAGAGTGATCAAGCAGCTCACCAAGCGATCGTTGAGATCGTTACAGCCCAGAATTACCTCTCTTCATAATACAATGTGTGCCAGTTTCCCCCCTGAGCTCTGAGCTCTGAGCTCTGAGCCCTGCTCTGATCATGACTCATAAATCTGGCCACGATCATCAGATTGATCTCTTTCTTGATCGCTCCAAACATTCTCGGGATCGGATCTCTGCCACAAATTTTCTATTTGTAGAATGTAACAATCACTGATGACTGTTTAATAGGCAAACATTTCGAGTACTCGACTTTGTGCGACTGAAAGAGGACCGCTTGTCGAGCTCCCTGGTACTTATTGACCACTTGAGGCCTTTCACCGCTGCCAGCTGGGATTGGAGTTGGAGCCCAAGACCCGCTAGTAAGCTGAAACTGCACCCGAAACCGTACCGAGAGATTCGAGACTCGGCTTGGTTTCGTTTCCAGAACATTAGGCCTAAGCTCGAATCGCCTGCTGCCGACGCTGCTGTTGCTGCTAAATTTCACTGTTTATTTCTTGTGTGCTTCGGCTGAAATTAAAAGACTATAAACAATCGTGAGAATGGCACTTGAACATGTTCAAAACTATAATGGCCTAAAACGAAATGTGCAAGAGGAGCCCGCAAACCGAGGCTTGCGACGGGGTGTCTTGGTAACGCAACTACACTGGGAATAATTAGAAAAAGGTGCTAAAAGAGATAGATGTATTTGTATTTACTCACTGAGTAGTATGAAAACTAAGCAGGGAGTGCAAAATAAAACGGTAAACATTTACAAAACAATTTAAAAATGATTAAAATTAAATAACACTATTAAAATATAGGAAATAAATATAAGAATTAACTAAGCTATAAGACTATCTTTATTAATATGAACTTAAATTACTTTATTACATTCAGCAATCAGATTATCCAGTCAAAAAAACAAAATTCTTCCTCTAGAAGACTTCCTGGTTAAAAGTACCCCTTTTATTTAAGTGCAGACTTCAGTTTATTTGAGTATCATTAGCTCACCTTTATTTCTTTTAATCTTTATGATAATTACCTTACATTTAAATTTTTAATTCTTTTTATGTTTATTTGCCTTTTTCTTTCTGTGTACACCAAAGATATGGCAAAGCCAACAAACGGAGCGAGCCATGGACAAGCGGCTAAATGAACAGACAGTCAATCAACTTTTAGTAAAAAGCAACAGCTACAATACCAACAGTAACAACAGCAGTAACAACAATAAGAAAAGTAGGTAAGCGATCTGCAACACGAAGTTTTTATACCCTTGAAGTTTAGTTATAAAAATGTTCTTAAGAAAACGAAACAACCTATATAAGGGATAATTCCTGCGAGATCTATAGGATTTAGATGATCGAAATTGTATGATATTATGATAATTATTATGATTATGAAAGTATTTACCAAAAAAACAGAGAAAATAATTTGCGTAGTCGGACAAACAGAGAAACGTACAAACGGACATGGCAAGATCGACTCGTCTGGTGATGTTGATCAGGAAAATATATTCTTCTTTATTTTGCCACAACAAATTATAGGCATTTTTTCTAGGCTTCGTTGTCCGATTTTGTTGTCAAGCTCCGATCTTGAAGTTCAGTGCCCACCCATGCTTTCCTTCCACTGCGCCGTGGCAAACTTCTCCTCAAAATTATACAACCCCATTGAAACAGAGAAGAGAAAAACCAAAAACAACCAATGATGATGACTGTGGTGGTACTGTCGATGACGTTGGCTTCAAAGAGAAAAGCGCGCGCTTGGCTCAAGCGAAACCATCACGAGATGGAATGAAACGGAACGGAGCGGAGCGGCGTGGAGCGGTCTTGGCCAAGATGATTTAAGCGGAGCACTGAGAAAACTATTACAAAATGATCGGAGCGAGCATCTAAAGCTAAGGCTAAAAGCTAAAACAAAATCAAATCAGGCGGCGAAGATGTGATCTCCTTGCACCCCGAGCTCCGATGTGCTCCTCCGTCTGCTGTGTGCTATTGCGATCGTATCGTATCGGATTGGATCGGTTCGAGACTCGATTACAATAATTACAATCGGCTACGCGCGATTCACCAAATCACAGCAACAACAATAACAGGAACAACAGCATCGTCAGCATGTTGCTGTGCATCTCACAGATACAGATACGCCGGAAAATCGCACACAGAGATACCAGGGGGCCAACTACAGTCAAAGTACGTTATATTAAATAATACTAACTTACTTACTAAAAATAATACTGATAATTACTAATAAATAAAACTGACTTACTTACTTACTAAAAAATAAAGAAAAACTCGACTTAAGGCAGTGAGAACTTATCAAAGATCAACCCTTAGTAAGCTTAGCAGCTGTTTCACTTGGGAGTTAACCAATCCTCCCTCAGTATCCCTGCCTCCATTTATTTTTCAACTTATTAAACTATTTTTTTCTGTAAATCGCAAATAGCAAGTCCGCTTTATAGGGGCTCCACTGTATTACGTGCATATAAACAATTTTTATAAGAAATTGAAGTCAAGAAGCAGAATTAAAACAAAACTCATCAACATCAACGGACACACACACACAAGGCAGCAGAAGACCCGTCAATTGTCGTCCATGTGTGCGTGTGTCTTCGGAGGGGGGGTGGGAGGTAGGGAAAAGAGAATATCGGGAAGACAGAGATCCATCTTCAGCATCAGAAGAGCAGAAGAAGAGCGTCTTCTTGTATCAGTGGCAGCCCCAGTATTCGCAGCCCAGTTACAGAGACAAAAATAAATTACTTTTGAGTGAAGATACATCTTGTGATATCTTTTTGATCTATATAAATATCTTTAACATTTATATTATCTATTTGAATATTTAAATATAATTTTAAACCTTACAAAAGATAATTCATTTATGTCAAAACCAGAAATTTAATTTTAAAACATGGTTGGGCAGCGTACACTAAGATCGGAGCCCAAAAACTCAAGCCACCCTTAGAATCTTGATGATTTTTCAAATCAATTTACTATTTATTATATTTATTTTCATTCCACTATGAAATAAGCTCAAATTAAGCCTCATTTAATGTCAAATATTTGTTTTCTGTGCATTGGAACATCGGGGATTTCAGTTAACAGCTCGGTAGAAGGAAAAGGGCCGCCGCATCTAAGCGTGAGCCGTGTGTATCTGTGCCTGTATATCCGCATCCGTATCTGTATCTAGTAGGCTCCATTTGGCAAAGCGAATCGGGCAGAACGAGAAATTGAAAAGACAGTTACAACCTCATAATGAAGTCCCCTTTCTCTTGCAGCCCCTTCCTCTCCTCCACTATATCCATCTCCACCTCCATTTCTATCTGTATCTGTATCTTTCTCCTGGAGCTCGCTCGCTCGCTGACTGACGACTGCGAAAAGTTTACACAAAATCCACAGCAAAACCGCATGCTACACATAAGCACAATCGCCAGAGCCTCACCAACACACAGATACCCTCACCCATACTCGGGCCGGATCGTGATGTTGTTGTCTATATAGTATATATACTATATATAAGGGAGCATAGCTTTATATATTGGCGGAATCCGAGAGTCAGAATGAGAACAGAAATGAGCGCCAGCCTCTCTCGCATGCGATTTTTCATTCAGAGTCTTAACGTGTTCGCTGTTAGTGGTTTTATGTTATTGGATAATAAGGTTAGGATAAGAGAGTTTAGGAGCTCATTTTAAGGAAATTAGTTGCTTTTATTTAATATTTTACTTGAACCATAAATATCCATTATTATAAAATAAGAACGCTCTCCATAAAACGTTTCAGTTCTAGAGAGTTACTAAGATATGGCGAGTGGGCGCAAATCAGTTTTAAATTCGTGTTGTAAGTACAAGTATCCATTTCTATTATTAACGAGTATAAATTCTCTCTTAAAAATCCCTGCAGTTCACAAAACATTACCTACTTTAAGGATCTTGCGTACAGGGTTGGTTCTAGGGAGTAACTAAAATATCTCTGGTGGCCTTAATATTTGTCAGATCGTTATGAAATTTGGTATGTAAGTAAAACTTTATGCTACGAAGCCTCACATCTCAATCAGAGCGAAGCCTATACAATACTTTATATAGTAAAGCATACTTAAGATTTAAAATATAAATATACATCATAAAAAAGTTGCTTTAATGGGGAGAATGTGATTTATTTTTGAAGCATCTTTAGGTTAATTGATGGATATTAAAGTCTTCTCGCTTAATCGCTCCCCCAACTCCCAGTCCAAGCTGGGCTTTATAGTGTTCCTTTTGGCCTTTTGGCGGCAGATGCAACTGCAACTGCAATAGCAACTGCATCTGCTCAGCACAGCATCCTCAGCATCCAGTGCATCCTCAGCATTCACTTCTTCTAGCCAAAGGCACACTCACACAGATACTCCTATACACACACACAGACGCACACACACACCCACACACAACTGCAACTGGCTTTTGGTCTATAATTCTTGTTTCTGGTTTTCGTGCTGCCAAGATAAGGAGTGGGACATGGGCCAAGCACAGGCCCCAACTCCAACCCCAGCAGCAGCGGCAGCATCCTCATCATTGCGATCCCAACGGCCAACGTGATCATCATTGTTTTCCTTGGAGACGACGACGAGGAGGATCTGGAGGAGGAGATGATTCCACAGGACAGGAAACAGGCAGCAGCAGCAGCAGCATGGCGCTCGCTCCTCGTCTCCCAAAGGAAGCAGCGGACCAGTAATATTTACATTTATTGCTAAATTATGCACACTTTTTTTTGCACGCGGCATATTCAGGTATTTGTATTCTTATTTGCAGGCCCATCTTTTTCACGAATAATTATTCAGTTGATAAGTCATATCTCTTGAATTTTTATTTCGTTTGGTTAGACAAAAGCCTGGTCTTAAATCTCGGGGAAAACGTTGGAAGAGACGCTTTTAAAATCAAACACTGTATTAATATATTTCTTATATAATCGCTATGGATTTAAAACCAATTAAAAATCTGTCCAAGAGTATACAATCAATTCCGAATATATGGGAAATTAAATTGAACTATTTTGTTGCATACTTTTAGGTGCCATTTTAAAATGGTTTCAATTCTACAGCGTTTTTTTTTGGCACCCCTGTAAAAATTAAAAACTATGATAGATAATCGATTTATAATCGATTTGGCATACAGGAACATCGAAAACATCGATAGACCCTATGGGTAACAATTATAGCCTAAACTTTGAAACATTTTAAGAACTAATTCAGTTTTTAAACTTTCAAATGCAGCGTAATATAGATTTTATTGTTTTTTTTTTTTTTTTTTATTTACTTAAGTTTATGGGACACTTATTTTTGAAAGCTAAAGTAATTATGATGACTTATTTTCTGTTACTGCCTGTTGTTGACTTTCCTGCGTGGACTCTTTTCAACGCTGCAGAGATTGAGCAATCATCGTCGCTTTTTGTTTATTTAAGAGCAAACAACGCCATTTATTAATGAGTTTGTAATTTGAATAAAATTTATGACGTGAGCCCATTTCTATGGGGTCGCAGCACAATCTCTGTGGTTTGCCATCGCATCGTGCCCCTGCCTATACCCCTTTCCCTGCCCCCATTGGCTTTGCTTTTCCACGGTGAAAAGCGCCTGCGATTGCTACTAATGGCCGGGAGATTTTCATGGAAAGTTGGTGCGGTTGCTTTTCCTCCTTTTCTTGCCTTATGAAAATTTCACGCCAGTCGAAAAGAATTATTAATTGCGCAGCGGCAACGGCAGCACCAGCAGCAACAATAACAAAAAGAAAAACAAAAACAACAACCACCAACCGCACACAAATTTCAAAAGTGGGAATTATGCATCGCTGCGCAGAAGCAGAACACTCACCAACACAAGCGCACAGCCGGGGAAATTGACACTGTGAGAAAAAGGTTAAGATGGGTACTTATGAATTTTATTATTAATTTTTAAAAGCATCCTTGTTAATATTAAATAATGTTTAAAATGTTTGGAATCAAAAAGAGGCCTGCAATTTATTTTGATAAACAAGTTTATAAATTTATATGAATGAATTTTGACTTAAATCAAATTAGAAAAAGCTTTTCGAGTTCAAGTTGGCTTGATTTGTGTATTTAGCTATTTCGGACATTGTCTGTATACTCTAGAGGTGGAGAAACATCGATTTTTGCGGTCATTGATCTTTTTCGATGAAACATCGATGTTTTTCGATGAAACATCGATGTTTTTCGATGAAACATCGATGTTTTTAAAAGATAAAAAACTTCGGTCAGCCGAAGTACTTACTTAAGTAATGTGACAAAAACATCGATAGTCGCCATAAAACATCGATGTTACCAAAAATCTTAAAAACATCGATGCATCGATGTTTCTCCACCTCTAGTATACTCGCCAGTAGCACGATTTTGCAAAATAAAAATAAATTATAACGATTTCCTTATTTCCTTTATTTTAAAGGTTAACAATATAAACTGTTTGTAATTTAACTTAATTATTTTTATTTTTAAACCTAGGTTTTGATTATTTCAATTAATAATTTTATTTCTTAAGCATACATAAATATATATACATAGTTTTGTTCTCAGTGTGCTGTGTATGTGTGTGCCTGTAAGCGCGTGTAAAATATGGTAAACATGGCAATACGTAATAACTGAAAAAAGGCAACAGCATAAGCAACAGCAAAACAGACAAAAAAAAAAACAGTGTAACAAAAAAGGGAAATATAAAATCAGGTACAAATTTTCACCAAAAACAAAAAGAGTTTTACATCGTTCGCTCTGTCGACGTCGTCTGTTGCATTGTCATTATCGCTTTGTCAGGGGCGGAGATAAGAAAGGGGTTTCTTTAGAATATAGCAGAATTTACTACTGATCAGTAATTAAGACTGGGCAATTTTTTCTACAAAGCATTGAAATAGTTAAATTCAAATGGGATTTATCTTCAAAAGAAAAAAAAAAATAAATGTATTAAAACTGTACAAGAGGCAGGATAAATAACATATTACCTCAGTTTTTAATTATTAATCCCAGTACCCCTTGTAGCCCCCTTGATATATCCACAGACTCCGCTCTGTGACTTGGTTGGACGGTGTAAAAAGCTGACTGTGGGCCTGACTTTGACGATTTCGTGGTCACACAGTGTGAAGAATGGCTAGGAAATATTGTATGCACCGTTGTTTGGTGGGCTGTTACAGATTTTTACAGATTACTGAGCCAGATAACAAATGAAAGTGCCCTGGCATTTGTTTTTTTTTTTTTTTGTTATTTTTACTCTTTTACCAGTTGCACTGCTCGTTGGGCAGGAAAGAAAAGCCAGGAAAAGGCGATGTTTACAACAAAGAAGGGGGAAACCTTTTAGCTGTAAAGAATAACAGCAATTTGGGTGGGTTTTTGGCTTACTTACATATACCATGTATGCTTTATGGAGAAAGATCTTGGATAAGAATCTGACTGAGCTGCGCTTTGTTTTTTAGTTGGAAGAAGAAAGAAAGAAAGTCCGGTTTCTGGTGTTTCTAACATTCTCAAAATCAACTGCGTGAAGTGATTGATGGCGTTTTAGCATTTTAAATCTTATCGCCTAGACCCTTTTAGTTTGGAGTCTTAAATTGGAGTAAAGAAATCATTCCCATTAATTTCTGTTAAAACGGAAGTGAGGAAAATATATTTTCCAAATTTCTAGTTTTAATTACGTAAATAACTCTGAATTTAAAAATAACTATGCGATGAAGCATAACTCGAAATAAAATATATTAATAGTATTTAAGTACTTAGGTTTTTGAATTTGAACAGATTGCGCGTTACATGTTATCGTTTTGCATTCTTATCGATTATCGATTGGTCCGGGGCTGCCTTTACAGTGCTGTTAAGGCTCTGTTAATAGCCGGTCTGTTAAGTCAGCTGTATTCAAGCCAGTGTGGCCAATTTAGCTATTTTCCCACTAGATATAGCGTTTTTCAAAAGGCAAATGCGGACTAAATTGTAAAATAGCGGCTAGCGGGAATTATAGCGGTTTTCCAAGCAAAATTGGTATAGGTATATATTACGTATACGTAAAAATGGGATAAAATCAGGAAGAAGCTGCAAAGAAATAATAAACATCCTTTTTTATGGCTTTCTTCTAATTATTTTTGGCTTTTTTTGACAGGCTTTTTTCTCCAAGCAAAGTTTACAACACTGATACAAGACATAAATAAACAAATTTAGCAAAAATTCAAATAGCTTAAAATACTACTATTATTAAATATTTATAATGGCTACTTACCCCTCGGCCAAGTTTATGAAGTGCCTGCAATATGTGGCTTTTAAACATCGCGAACAGAGGCGCAAGGTGAGTTGAATATAGTAAAAGGGATATTTAAAACTATCATACAATGTGTACGTTTTTATTTAAGGATCCCAAGGAAACCCCATATGTAAACCATGTCATCAATGTAAGCACCATCCTCTCCGTGGAAGCCTGCATCACGGATGAGGCCGTCCTGATGGCAGCGCTTCTCCATGATGTGGTCGAGGATACGGACGCCACATTCGAGGACGTGGAGCAGCTTTTCGGCGCCGATATATGCGGATTGGTGCGCGAGGTGACCGACGACAAGTCCCTGGAGAAACAGGAACGAAAGCGATTGCAAATCGAAAAGGCAGCCAAAACAAGTAGCAGGGCCAAGCTCATAAAACTTGCGGACAAGCTGGATAACCTGAGGGATCTGCAGGTCAACACGCCAACGGGATGGACAGAGGTGACTCTCGTTTGCATAATAGGGAAAGGAATATCTTCTATATTATGCTTTTCCGATTTCAGGAACGCCGCGAGCAGTACTTCATCTGGGCCAAAAAGGTTGTGGACAATCTGCGGGGAACCAATGCCAATCTGGAGCTCAAGCTAGACGAGATCTTCCGCCAACGTGGCCTCTTGTAAACTCCAAAAACTAAGCAATTACACTCAGGAATAGACTCCTCTAGTTTTTATTGTTTCTGTAAAAGGCCAGCATGAGACTGGCCAGCTTCTGGGTCTCTAACGTTGTTACGGCATTGTAGAGCGAGGCGCGTATGCCGCCAACAGAACGATGCCCCTTTAGCTGGATCATGCCCTGCTCCTCGGCCTGGGCCAGGAACTCCTTCTCCAGGGCCTCGTTGCCAGCGGCACTGCCAATCCGGAAGGGTACGTTCATGCGCGAGCGCACATTCGCATCTAAAGGACAATAGAAGAAGCCATTCGACATTTCGATGGTGTCGTAGATGAGCTTGGACTTGGTCGCCGCCAGCTTGGCCATGCCAGCAACGCCTCCATGCCGTTTGATCCATTTGAAGACCAAACCCATCACATAGATGCTGGAGATGGAAGAAAGGTTTGATTAGATTAGTTAAAAATATGAAATAAGAAAATATTAATCAAGAAATAGTTCTCAGATACTCACCCAAAGGTTGGAGGAGTATTCAGCAGCGAGCTGTTCTTGTCCATCAGCTCAAAGTTCAGGATGGACGGCGTGACCTTCAGGTGCTTGCCAATCAAATCCTCCCTGACAATGATCACTGTGGTACCTGCAGGCCCAATGTTCTTCTGGGCACCGGCAAAGATCACCCCAAACTTGGCCACATCGATGGGTCGGGAGAGGAAGTTGGAGGACATGTCGGCCACCAAAGCAACACCAGCTGGAATCTCGGGCACAAAGTCAAACTCCACGCCCTCCACCGTCTCGTTGTCGCAGTAATAGACATAGGAGGCCTTCGGATCCAGCTTCCAGGTGCTCTGCCGCGGCACGGAAGTGTACCTATCCAACTTTGGCAGGACGGCGTTGACTGTGCCATACTGAGCTGCCTCCTGGGCTGCCTTGGATGACCACGAGCCGGTGATGACATAGTCGGCGCTGCCAGTGATTCCAATCAAGTTCAGAGCCACTGCAGCAAACTGTCCAGTGCCGCCGCCCTGCATCAGTAGGATCTTGTAGTTGCTGGGCACATTCAAGAGCTCCCTTAGGTCGTTGATGGCCGCCTCCTGGATTTTGGCATAGTTGCTGGAGCGATGAGACATCTCCATCACGGAAATGCCACTGCCATTGCAGTCGAGCAGGTTGGCCTGCACCTCTTTAAGGACCTGAAATGGAAAATCATATTAGGAATAAGGAGTTTAATGGGTAAGAAAAAGGTCCACATATAAATTTAATTAAAAACTTGTCTAAAAGTATGCAATTAAATATTCAAAGGCCTAAATTCCTGGTTTTTCATTTTCTAGCATACTTTTAGACCGTATTTCAAGTGATATCAAAGTCAGAGCTTTGTGAGGCACCCATGTACATATATTTTAAAGAACCAGATTTTTCTTTTATAAAATTTAAGTGTGTAAGAAAAGACAATGGAAATCTGAGTAGAAAAATATGTATTTGAAATGTTGAACATAAATTAATTATACGTCGAAACTAAGCTAATAAAGTTTAAAAGACACTTAAGACTGGAACAAAGGCACTTTGTAATTAAATAAATTGATGTGATCACACAAAACTCATATTTAAAATACGAATAGTTTTCTTTTCTGTTACAAATAGATCACGTGTTGGCACAGGGTGTCAAAGTCATACCACCGACACTTGAAACATACTGACCTCTTCAGGCAACTTGGCTGGACCGGCTGCGAAATTGATAACCATGTTGATTCGATGTCCGTCTGCGATCTGTGAACCTCTCCGGAAAGCCGCAAAATATTAACTAAAGTGTTGAAACGACAAGTATTCGCAATCGCTGATAAACGAGAGTCAAAGAAACAGCAACAAGTCGTCACTGTGTGCAATAAAGCAAAAAGCGTGCGGCAAAAACAGACTCAAAACTCGCCCGACTGGACAACGAACTTGATTCGTCCAGGGGCGCATTGAAGGGCGGGCTACATTACAAAAGTATTGTATTTTATTTTAGTAACGTTTTCCAACTAGTATACATTTAGAAAATATTTAAACCTCTCCTATATATTTTTTTTTCTTTCAAAGCATAAAAATAATAAATTGTTTCGCTAAATACGTGATTTCTTTACAAAATTGTAGATAATCTAAACAACATTTTAATAGCTGCCTTTACTGAATACAAAATTACCTAGGAAAAACGATCCCCTTCTTATCAACTGCGCCCCTGGCCAGCCGGCGAAGCCAGACAAAGACAGACACCGCGGCGAATTCGCATTCGATCACAACAAGTCGCCCAACCGCACGGCGAATATGCAACGCACGAAAACAACTGGCGGTTTCCCTGACCCCGCTGCCGCACCCGTTAAGAATTCGCGTGGGTTGCCATGCACATTTCTCGATTAAACAACAAAAACAAGTGAATAACTGAATTCGCAGCCGGGTAAACAAGCTTCGTGCAAAGTGTGTCTGTAAGTACAGTATTTAATTACAGTCAGGCCTCGCAACGTGTGACGATTGGTTTAATTTTTTTTAGATTTCCTTGGAATACTTGGTAAGACGATAATCAATTATAATAACAATCATTCGATTACAGATTAAAATTGATGTGTACATATTTTGTATTTGTATTATTTTTCTAATGTACATATGTATTTTGTTTTCTTCTTTTTAATATTTCAACCTTTGGGTATGGTTTTTAAGACCTTAAAAAACCGAGGACTTTTTAATGTTTTATTTGGATTAAGCAATTAAAAATAAGACCAACAAAAATTCAAACGTAATTGCATAATCTTAGACACTTTTTTGATTGATTTCCATAAATTTCCGATATCTGATAGGTTTTATAAAATGACGAAATTAAAAACTAACGACCAAGATTTCTGCATATTATAAAGACCGTTTGTATTTCATTTATTTTACATTTTATTTATTATTATATTATTATATATTTTGTTTATAAAATATTTTAGGTCTCAAGTTTAAAGTAAATTGTTATGATTTTATTTGTAACATTTGTAGCACACTTTTGGATATTTTTATAATGGGATTTTAAACCATAAAGTATTCCGTGTTACCCCCCATTTTCAATGTGTACAATTTTGTAGCATACTTTGCGACACCACAACAATTCCTGTGACACCCCTGGGCACACTTGTAATTTACGGACCCAGAAATTCGTTCATTTTCTGCAATTGATTCCTTATCCTTCACTCTGTAGGATTAGAAGCTTGGACCTCCCCCACGTAACAGATGCCGATGCCAGTGTGGGCTTATGTTTTGGGCCAAATCAAATTCCTTGACCGTCTGCGGGCGGCCGGTTGCTCTAATTACTTTATCGCACAGTTGGCCTGAAAGGTGCTTAAAGTTTCCAATTTACTTGCACGCCCGCAACGAAAAGCTAAACGAAAACGCAAACGAAACGAATTTCCGATGAGAAGAGAAGCTGTGGGCAGCAACGTGTCTGGAAACCCAAACGTGCCCGGCTCGTGTGCCTGCTCCTCCGAATGGGGGGTTAAGTGGGGTGTGTGAGCGGGTCCAAGTGGGTGCCAGGTGGGTGTTGCCAAGAGGAACAGTCTCGGGCTGGGCTCCCTCTCTCTCGCCCCGGCTGGTCATTCATAAACGTTAAGCTAAAAAGTCAATAATTTTGGCTACGTAATGTTGATTGCACGGCTCAACGGGGGGCGCTTGTCCGTCTGCCTCTGTACGTCGTCCATCTGGTATTTGAAATATCTTTAAACAACAATTTCGTGTTTCGTCTTGACTAATTAGGGTCTTTACAATTTATTGCCCGGCCTCACCGGCGTTGTGGGGTACAGCTGCCTTATGCTAAGTGAGTAAAAGTACATAATTTCAATACTGCGGCTTCTCCAGCACCTTGTTGACGATGTCGCTCCAGAAGGTGCCGTACTCCTGCAGCACAGTGCCCCTGAAAATGGGGAAAAAACAAGGAAAATGAAAATGAAGACTCCAAAATCCAGCAAAGTCACGATTGTTTTTAATTTATACGACAAGATTGCATGTAATGTGAGACAGGGTCTATAAATAGGTAATAATTGATGAGTCGGCAATTTCCAGGAGATGTTTTTTGGGCCGAGACAACACTGGGCTACACTTTAATTTGATTATAAAGGTTGATGGATTGCAGGAAGATGCCAGGCTTTTTTATTATAATTGGATAAGCTCTTTAATAACAATTACCTAATTTCATTGTGGTTTAAGGAATTATAATGTAAGCTGAACTTAAATTGAAATTAAAATGTTCTTAAAGGTTTAATTTGAACCATTTATCTTAGTTGTTTTTATGGTACAAGCTTAAAAAATTTAAGAAGATGTGTTGGGTTTATGCTCCTCTGAACTCCTGTTAAAGTTGTCTGTATTAAATGATATAAATCTATATTTGTACTTTTATTTTAATCATTTTGTTAATACAGATTTCTGAATTTTAAGACAGAGATTTCAAATATCTCTTCCAAAGGATTCCTTATGGTGTTATGATACTGTATTAGAAATTAATACATTAATGTACATAAATTGAAAGTGCGTATAGTCGTCTTGCTCCCACTTACGT
>JAEIIF010019568.1:0-15700 GCA_018874455.1 Drosophila trapezifrons | reverse complement strand
TCGGTTTTCACTAAGTTATAATACCCTTGTACCCTACGGGTACCGGGTATAATGATTAAAAAATACCAACGCAATCAGCAAAATGATTCCTGATTTTTAAGCCAGTTTCGATTTAAGAAAATTTTTAATCTGAGTGCAGTGGAGCTGCTGTGCTGCTGCTCCTATTAGCCAACACGATCGAGTTGCGCTTGTCCTTCACAAGCCGTTGACTAAATTGGCATCGATTTGGCAGTGGCTTAGCGGCAGTTACTTTGACCATATGGGCGCGGGCAGACGACTTACCAAACATTAATGGCTTGGCAAAAAATATATATATAGTATATAAAATGGGAAACAGAACATGGAGAATAAAAAAAATAAAATCAATTTTAAAAGGCAGGGCGCGCCACGACAGATACTTTTTGGCAATTAGCAATAGTTGGATACTAAAACGCAAACACTGGCAAACAAAAAGCGAACAGAATCGGTCGCCATGGTAGAGAGCGTGGGATAATTAATACACCGAATTCCATCAAACCCGAATATTTGCAATAAAAAACCGCACAAAATTCGATGAGTAATAGACTAGATCGCTAGATGCCCTTGACAATGGATGTATTCCATCTTCTTGGCTAATTTATGGCCAAGAGTCCACTTTAGAAACGGTTTAAATCTTAGAGGAAGATCTCTTGAAATATTTAAAGCTTTGTCTTCTGTGACACCAAGAAGCTTCCTTGAAATGCTTATTAAATATGAGAATTTAGTTGTCAAGGACATTCGTAGCTAACTAAGTATAATAAATGTAATGTATATTATGTAAAGTGTTATAAATGTTATGCTTTCATCATTTTAGAAACTAAACTTGAAAGTTAGTAATGCTTTGTATTAATATCTAATATATTTACACTCTGACAGATGGTCATAACTTAATTAACTTCTCAAAAATATACTCAATGCATATCGAATAATAATTTCTATCGCTATTTTCCATAAAATATTTGTAGATAATGGTTAGGCAACAAACCTTGTCATTTCCGCAATAGAAAGATAGACGGAACACTATAACATTTGCACTGCGTTTGTGGTCGGGGCAAAGTATCTTTCGGTATTTCGCTTCGATTATCTCTAGAGTATGCAGCTGTATCGCTCAAGTTCAACTGGCAACATCAATGCGTTGAGGCATTTGCTGATGATATTTTTTTTTTTATTTTCTGGGCTTGGATTGCGACTGGGATTGTACTAGTAGTATCTTTGTATCTCACACACTTTTGTAGCCAACACTCGCGCACGTTCTCGGTTCAGTTTGGAATTCCTTTGTGCGAATTATTACACAATGCCCGATGAGCCCAAACATCGATGATGCCATGGACGGGGGGGCGAGGGGAGAAAAGGCGAAAAGAGAGCAGTTGAAAGACTGGTTAAGGTTATAAACGGTAACCCTCTGGAGGCCTCCGACTGCTGACTGTCCCAGCTTAGATTCCGATTCAGACCCAAGACGGGATACGATCCCAACCCGTCCGATACGATCCGATTCGATCCGATCCCTTGGCGTGTCGCTCAAGTAAACAAAATAAATGAAATACTATAAAGGCGAAAGCTGAGCAAAAATTTCTAGAGGAGAGAGACTCTTTATGCTTTTTCCTATACCTTAACGAGGAAGGGTTGAGTGATTGTAATTAAAAGAATGTCAAAATTAACAGAGAAAAGGGATTTTTTACTCAAGCGTAGAAAGACATCTTTTAAGATTATTTTAAGGGTTTATCTAAAAATCTTTTTGATAATAGATAGAATAATTTTATTAGTTAATCTTGAATAATTATTGATATTAAAATATCATGTTCAGTATGACTTTTTATTTATTTTTTATCATCTTTCCTAGAGTGTTTTAATCTTCGGTTAGCTTGCCCGTCTTGGGCTTTTATGATTTTTCGGTGGATTTATTTTGCGTTGCCAAAATTCGGCGCGCTGACGGGACGGAAAGGGATGGGCAAAGCTTACAGCGCTGCTGCTGTCTCTATCTATTTTTTGCTTTGTGCTTTTTTTTTTTTTTTTTGTATGTTTGCCGCTGTCGCCGCGCGACATTTCGAGCAACGATCAAGGGCAAGTTGGACACGCCGCTGCCTCTGTCGCTGCCCCGGCTGCAGTCGACGTCGCTGCCTCACCCTTGAAGCGCTTACAGCGATCTTGCGGATATATCTGTATCTGTATCTGAGTCTGTGTATCGGTATCTGTGTGCCTGCCCAGTATCTGTATCTTTGAATGGGGTGTGTGTGTGTTTTGTTTCTTTGGAGGGTTTTCGCTTTCAAACGAGCAATTTGCGAATTTCGTCTGTCGCTTATAAAAGTGTGTACACAAAGAAAAATTGTGCATCTCTCTCTATCATATTTCGGGAAAAATTCCCATTCGAAATATTAACTTTTAAACATATTTATTTAATTTAAAAGAGGAACGAGATTTCTGTAATTATGTGTAAACTCAGCTTTAATTTCTGCACTAGTAAGTAATGCTATATATGATATGGCTTCATTTTGAAGGCTGTTTTAGCCTTCTTCTTAAGTTAAATAATATCCAATCAATCATCAATATCTAATTATTTTTTCTGTGTATTTATTCCTTGCTCGGCGACGTTTTGCCTGCTAACCTAGTAGCCTGCCGTCTGCTCTTTTTTTGTAAGTCTCGTTTGGTTTCTTTTCGTATCATCCCCAGTTCCCTGTTCCTCTTTGGATCGCTTTTAATTCTATGGAATTGTCTGAAAATTAAGCACAGGAGGCAAGCACGTTAAAAAATAACAAAAAAAAAAAGCAGAGAGAACCTTTTACGAAATGTGCTCCTCACATGTTAGAGGCATCCAGAAGATCCTAATAATGACGACGTTCATCGTCAGCTGATTTTTCAAAGGGGCCCTGCCCGAGTCTCTTGCTCTCAGTCCGGCCTTTGTTTGTGCACCTTTTCGGCTTTGTCATTTATATGGTTTTGTGAATTTCAGGTTTGCTTTTACAGGAATCATTTGAATTTGAATTTGCATTTGTGCGAGAGATGATAATAGTGCCCATATTGCATTACATTTGAAGGAACTTCTGGTGTATCCCCAGCAGCGAGGCAGATAATGGGCTTTTACTTGAATGGTTACTGCGAATTCCTGGACAATGCAAATGGGTTCCCTGGAAGCTATATATAAGTCAGCACTTGATGTTGAGTTTTGCCACCTTTTTGGATTTTAATTTCTACGGATTAATTTCGGAGAAGTCTGTTTTGGATTTACAAAGTTTCAATTGCTTTTAGAGGTTTTTCTATAAGAGTTTTCAAAGGCTTGAGTTGCAAGGCTTCATTCTTATTAATTTGACTTTAATAATCGTATAGTTTAATATAATATTTAAACAATTCTTTGAGTATTTATAATCTACTGATTATCTGTTAAATTATTCGTTACAATGACTTAGTTACATGACTTTTGTTCAATGAGGTTAAAGACCTCTGAATTTACTTTATATTTGTTTTAATCGGAATCAATATGAATTTTGTATTTATTCTCTTTAGTCTGTGTTTAAAATAAACTCTAATTTCAAATTTTGTTCGGTACCCTTACGTATTTTTTATTTACTATATTTGGCTGATTTTTGCACCTGTCCTTCAATCATTACTTCTATTTCTCCCATCTTTCCTTTAAATCAAATTTTGGTAATCCAACATTTCCTTGCATATCAACGTTATATCTTACTCCTTTGTTAGTTTTGTTATTATAATAAACAGTATTTGGTTCTTGGTCTCTTGCCTACCATATCCTTATCTATCAATCCCTACTTTCTGAGCCCCTTTTCATGTTTATCAGGATCCCGCCACATACTTTTATTTAAAGATTATTTGCGTTTAGGCCGCAAGGCGCCACACTTTGCACTGTCGCTTGTGATGCGATTGTTCACAGTTCACGGTTTTTATTGCTGATCGCATATTCACAACACACGAAGATGATTGTTTTCATTCGTTTGTTTTTGTTTCCATTAAAATATTATTTTGTTGTTTGTTATTGTTGTTATTTTTCTGGATTTTTGGTAGTTCTTTTAGTGTTTGATTGACGAGCAATAGAAACGCGTGCCACAACGTTGCGGCTGCAGTTGTTTTTAGCGAGTGTTCGTTGCAAATGCTGCAAATAATGCTAAAAGTCTAAAAAGAACACGTCCAGCAACAACTTAGACGACGCGACGTCGCAGTCGCCGCCGGCAGAGGCAGCAGCAACAGCAACAGCAGCAATATCGCTTGTTGCAGCGGCGTACAGTAAACGCTCGATACGAGGGGCTAAGAAAAATGGTATTCGTATTATATGGTGGCCAGAAAAAGATCTTTGAGGACTCGAGAACAAGCGGCTTGATTAAAAAAAAATAGTAAGTAAAGATCTTGTCAGGGATAGCTGCTTCTGACATTGCAGTATCGTCATCAGTACCCATAAATTATTTATTGATTTTTATTTTAAACTTAGCGTGAGTAGATTTTTTCCCAAGCTTAAATAATAAATTATTCTTTCTAAGAAATAACAGAATTTCAAACTAGTTTCCTTTACTCCCACGAGTTGTCTTCTATCACAGTGTTCTTTCCTTAGAGGTATTACTGTATTTCGCATGTGGCAAATACTGGAGTTGCATTGGCTCTCTCTCTCTGTCTCTCCATCTATCTCTGGACTCTCTCTCCCTCTTGCTTGCCTGGTATCTCACTCTAACGCACACTTGCCATTAGAATGGGCTTAGACTTAGATGGGCAACGAACGGCGATCGTTCTCGGCTTCGGGTCTTCGTGGTGTCCCGATCGCCTTCCTTCTACGCCCCGGCCGCGCCCCCTTTTTCACCGACTTCTGCCGGTTTCTGCAGCTGAGCAATGAAAAGCTGCCTCGGCTGTGCTCGTATCTGTGCTGTGTGTGCGTTAGAGATGCTCTGTTCTTGCGGCACATGTGCTTGAAACACCTCAAGAAATTAGCAAAATATTTTCTAAGAAAAAAAAAGGATAAATATATATTTAAAAAAAATAGGGAAGCTTATGTTTTGGATATTTAAACGATTATATTAAGGTTAAGAATTCTTTGTAATTTTTAAGCATACAAAGAGGACATGTTAAAAATCCTGTTATATAAAAAAGGGATTTTCGCTTTTCACATTAAAAATATATTTAAAAGAACTATTTTATCAAATATTTCATTAGTGATCTCAATTGTTTTCTCTGTGGTTAAGTGGCTCTCAAAGTGCTGTCTCTGCTACCGACTACACTCAAACATTACACACACACTTCGCACTTGACAAGAGCCAAGAGGGGCAGCCATCAAATGCGTACATTTACGAAAAAGATGCCCACACAAAAGATGGCAGGGCGTATAAGGATCTTCGAGGGCCTCAGGTTGGGATTTATTCAGAAAAATTGAGCTCTTAAAAGAACAAAAGGAAGTAAATATAAAATAAATGTAATAATATTATGTTTAATTGTTTAATCTAGATTTACAGGAACAATTAAAAAAAAGTTTTCTGCGCTTTTAAAAATGGTTTCCATAAATTTACATATATAGAGTTTTGGCTAGAAAAGTTGTCTTATAATATTAATATATTAAATTTGCAAAATACGGGCTAGTTAAATTTAATCAAGGTTTCCTAAAATATTGTTGGCTGTTTAAAATGTTATTTTAAAATATTTTAATATTTAATTATAATATTTAAAATAAAGGATATAAAACTGTAAAAATCCATAAGAAACTGTTTGTTTTTTAGTACATAAAATGCATTTAAAAACATGTTTTAATATAAAGATAGCCCGTCCCTGGCCACAAAAGAATATCAGCAACAACAAAAAGTGTGCAAAAATTAACGCGCGCCTTCGCTTTTACTCTCTTCGGCCCTCTATCACACACACACACACTCACACCTCTCTCTTTCTCTCTCAAACGATGTACCTCACAGATACTTTTTCGCACACAGATACGGCCAGCGCGATGCGGTAACCACGATCGCACGCATTCAGGCCCGAATTCCAAAAACCCGAAGCATCCGCGAGCGTTAAATTTGCGCTAATTATTCGCAAGCTTTTTTTCGCCCGAGAGTAGAAAGAGAATCAGGCTCTCTCTCCTACTCTTTCTCTTACATGCGGGCAAAGAGAAAGCAGAGCCAAAAGAGATACCAGATACGCTTTACCCTTAAGGTTCACCCAGCAGCCACCCACTGGAAAATCGCAATAAATAAATAAAGCAATCCGGGAAAATCAAATAGAAAGGAGAGAGAAAGAGAAGAGGGGCGACGGGGCGGACAGCAGCCATCAGCAGTAATTGGCAAGGTCGTTTCATCGTTTGTCGTAATCACAGCGTTTGCTTTCGGTTTTTTTGGTTTTCCGTTTTCGGCTCTGTGCTCTTTTTGTTTGTTTTTTTTGTTTTTGTACCAGCCGCATTACGTTTTAGCCGCATTTATTTACACAAAAAGTAGTGGGTTTACTTATTAAAAACCAATGGCAATTGAAAATTAAATAATAGAATTGTTATGTTTACGCTTTCGCAAAAAAGTTTGCAGTAAATTTAAATATATAATCGATATAATATCAGCAAGTCACGATTATAGTTATAGAGGGTCATTAACCCGAGCAGAATCTGTTGGAATTTAATTAGGTAAAGATTTTAGGTTGTATTTATTATCAGACTTTTTCTTAAGTCTTCAAGGTTTTTTTTTTATGTAAATATTTTTCTTAAGCATTTTCTAACTTAACCAAAATTCACCACATATGATATTTATCTATTATTATTCATAAGCTTTCATTATTTAATTTTACAACACATGTACGTACATGCACCTGATAATTTCCCTAAAATACCAGTTAATAAACAGTTAGTGGGAGCGATTTTAGCCATATCTTATCGTTGATATCAATCAGGTGCCGTTTTGCTGGCTTGCCACAACTCTTGGCCGAATGAAAGCGAATTTATTTGCCATTGTTTTTATTGCTTTTGGCCATAAACATGTAATTGGTTTTTGAGCCAAAGGCTAAGCGATTTGATTGTAGGGGATAAATGCTTGTGTGTGTGTATGCGAATTCTCAGTTGGTGGTCACCGATCACGCTGCGTATGTGTAATATAGATTTTGTGTTTTGGTTACCAAGTTGTTTCAACCGTCGTGCCACAATTTTATGAGACCTCCAAAGGGGCTGAGAATTTCCGCACATGTGTTTCGCTTTATTTAACAGCAACCGCGTCTTAGACATTAACCATTTTTGCTTTACAAATAAACCCAAATAGATGCCCTAAATTTTGCCCAGAGTTGTATAGAAATCGGCACACAAATATCGCAGGAAAGTAGGGCGCCATCTGCACACCTTACACCTAACCGGAGGAGCCGACCCCGATCTGATCGAAAACAATATGGTTTTTATCGCGGCATGTTTTCTGTTGATTATAATGCAAATATTACACGCTGCGGTGATCTGTTTAATAGAGAGAACTCTGTATGCGTAAATATCTATATATTTTTTTTTTTTTGGGAAATATAGATGAATATGCCTTACAAAGTTCTTTGTTTACCCGCCACATTTTGCCTGTTTAGCTTTTGGCCAAATGCGCGTAATTTACTTAGCCCAATTTCCCAAAGTATTCAAATAACCGAATTTTGTGCGTAAATCTCTTGTTTATCCGCGTTATAGTTCCTTCGGGTTAATGAACCCGCCCACCAAAAATGGAGAGCGGTTTTAGTATAAGGCTCTTGCTATCAAGATATCTGCCAACTCCCTAGGCTCTCAATTATGTCACCCCCAAGTATTTCGAGTCGCTCATAAATTACGTTGAATGAATTTAATTGCCACGACGCATAAATCTAAAGCGCTTCAGTTGAGTTTTCGCCGAAAAGCGAAGTGCCTGGGCTTGGCGCCGGGCAATTTATTAAAAGTATTAAGGAAAAAAATGTATAAAAACGCAAGAAAAAATGCGAATATTATGGCGAACTTAAAACACACTAGAAGTTGCAATAATTTGACCATAATATGAAAGAAATAAAATTAAACAACATGTTCAAGAGTTAATAAATACAAGTTTATTAAATAAATCACAATAGTTTCCTTGAAATTGTATTTAAAATATAAAATACAAAGTTTATTTTATTTGTATTATAGATATTTATTTACACCCTACTTTTTGATTGTTAAAAAATCTAAAACATATGGAAATATATATAGAATAGACTACATAAAACATATTATATATTTTCGAGAATTTAAAATGCTTTTAAAGGCTACTTCCCCATTACTCTCAAGAAAGGGTATCAAAGTCGCTCGTCTGATGACGACGCAATGCAACGCAAATAAAAAAAATAGAGAGCTCACCAAAAATTCGCGCATTTGCCCTTGAAATAAATTTTAGTTTGCGAAAAAAGTAGGAAAAAAATGTGTGATTTTTGGCTGCTTTGTTTCTGCCTCGGTTTGACTGCTCTTCTTTTTTTCGCTTGATTGTTGTTGTTGTGTGTGCTTCTTTGTTTGCACTTTGTTTAAACTTTTGATACACACGAGCAGCTTAAACGCAGGAAGACAAGCAGCAGCGGAATGAAATGAAATAGAAATAAATGTTTTAGTTTGCATTTGGAATGCTTTGCATGTAATTTAAAAACTGGTCTAGCGGGGTCGATTCGCTAAGTTTGCCAAAATTATGCGCGACTGCCCTCAAGTTCCCCCCCAAGTTCAGGTTGTCGTAATTTATTGTTGACGGCGACAGACAGCAACAACAATTTGGCAAATACGGAAGTCTATATATCTCGCTGCGTTTTTTTTGATTCGGCTTTCGGCATTATCTTCCACTCTTGGCTGTGTGTTTGCCTTTGTTTGAAATGTAATAAATTGCTCGGCCCAAGCCGCTCAGCCAAGTTGCTGCTGCACGCCGGCATCGAATCGATTTGTGTCCCTGGTTTTATTTTTAATTATTAACTTGGTTAATGAATCTCGGAATTTGGAACGCGCTGCATGAGAACAGCCTTCAAAGCGCTGACCTTTGCTATTTCGATTTTTGCATATATCTAGCTTCGCTTTCGCACCAAAAAAAAAATAAAAATATATACCCGAAAAAAAAAGAAGAAAACTAAACGTGTTTTGCATAAGACGACGCGCAAGCGGATTTATAATTGTCGGGTCTCTCTCGAAACTAGCTTGGTTCATTGATTCGCTCCCTGGGCGCGGATTCCAGGTTCCTGGTTCCAGAACTCCAGAATTCCGATTCCCAGCAAGTGCCGGGCGGTGCATTCACCTCTTGCGTAATGAACACCAACAGCGCCACCAACGGAGTTAAGGACTGGACCTGGTCCAGAGTCTGGAGATGGGGCTGCTGGGAGTCTCCAGCTTGGGTGCTGGATTCTGGATGCTGGATGCTGGATGCTGTATGCTGGGTTCTGGGTTCTGGAGCTGGCGCGCAGCTGCGTTGAAGAAATTAGAATTAGAATTCGCCTGGCCAAAGAGGAGAGATGGCCAAGGCTGGAGCCGCTGATAAAGCCATGGACAAAAAGCCAACGCCAAAGTCGCAAATGAACACTGACAGAAAAGTGTATACGCTTATTAAATAGTTTAAAAAAGGGCGAAAGGTATAGTGGTGTTTTGAGAAAGTATAGCCTATTTTTCGGAGGCTGCTTACAGTCTTTATTCTGGAGAGAGGCAGATTTCTTAGTTGAGAGAGCACTTCCTGGACAATCGAGTTAAAATTTTATTTTTTTTATTATCGTTTGCCCTAATTTAATTCCTTTAACTACAACCTTTCTATGCATTCCTTATATTTATTATTTATAAATATTTTATTATATTAACTGATCATATTATTTAATATTTTTATACCATTCAAAATACTAGAAAGGGTTCTTTCAGCCCGATTATCCTGTATTATTTTCTCTGTGCATCCGTGTCCAGGTAATTCCTTTGCGCTACAAAAATAATTGCAAATAAAATGCAAGCGGCCCCGCCGCTGCACCTGAGCAGGTGAGGTGGTCGGGGCGATAGAGCGGACTAAACCTGGCTGGGCCAAGAAGACATCTCTTGGCCAGCACCTGTGCGCCAAGGCGTTTAATTCCATACGAAAACAAACAGCCCAGAGAAGTGTTGCCTGCTAGGCAGCAGCATGTTGCATGTTGCTGTTGCTGTTGCAGTTGCAATCCCTGTCCTCGGCCTGAGCAATGCGGCTGTTAAAGTAACAGCATCGAAGAGCCGTTATCAATATCTGGTTTGTCCACTCAGCGGGCGCTGCAGATGCAGCCCAGCATCATCCACTCGCACATATCCACATATATATGTATATATTTTTATATATACGTATATATTTAGCGGAAAATCGCAGGGGGAAAAGCAGGGCGGCAGATTGGGCCAATGTACCTGAGTGGCAGCCACTTTCAGGCGGAGGAATGCGTTCAGCAGCAACATGGGGCAAGAAGCGGTCCTAGGGTAACTGCAAATGTGGCCATTTATATAGCACAATAAACATTTGGCGTTGCCCCGCTCTCGCATGAATGCACTGAGCGAAAAATGGTCGAAATATGAAATTAAGGATCCAAGAGGATTTCCTATCTAAGTCGACATGTAATTGTAGGGAAGAGTTTCCACATATTATCACGAAAATAAAACAAGTTTTAATCTTATTCCTTTTGTAAAATTAATTTTTAACAATTAATTCTGGCGTTGACATATTTTTTTAAATATTTATAGCTTTTTTAGCAGCGAAGCTCTTTTTAAGGACCTTAACTTAAGTAGACTTATCAAAATGTATGAACAATTAATCCAAAATTGTAGCCTTCATATCAATTTCTCAAATTTCGAATTAATTTTAAAGAAATAAACCTCATAGTAATTAACTAAATCTCATAGATACTATAGATCCTCTGAATATTAACGATTTTTTTAAGTGTTTGCCAGATCCCTGCCGTTTTTTGTTCCTGTTCTGGAGTGTTATCCCGTGCCGGGGCTTAGTTAGCCAACTATTTCGACGCCCAGCGCTTTGGCCTGGGCTAACCAACGGTTCGCCTCGATTTTTTCTATTAAAATTACCATCAAGATTTACATTTCAGTAGGCAACAGGTTTGGGCCCCTTTTAGGCAAATGTGGGCAGCATCCATGGCATCATCATGAGCCGGAGGAGCGGCGGAGCCGAAGCGAAGGGGCTCCTAGCTTGGCTAAATGCCTTGGCAGCCTCATCTGCCCACTCTCGTCGAGAGTCCAGGAACGCTCAAGTCAAGTGGAAAATTGCGGCTATTTGCGGTTGCTCCCATTTTGTTCGCGTTTAATGTCCATATTTAGCTGGGGGAATCAAGCCAGCCAGCGAATGAATGAACCATCAGATCAATCTGGAAACAATGGTTATAGCAAATATAGCTTAACGTGGACTGAGATTGGTTAGAAAAAGCTTCGAATTCGGACAACGGAATAGGGAAGAACTTCTGTTCGCTTGACCTTCTTCTGGTTTTGTTGTTAGGAAAAAAATATAAAAGGTCTTGTGTCTTGGAAAATTATTAAAATGGATAATAAAAAATCTAATTAAAATCCTATAAATATGCTACAATAATCGGAACAAAAGGGACACATTTAAAGTGCTTCTTCTTTTGTAAGAATAAATACTTTTAGATATTAATTAACCTATGGTAAAACGCATTATCCAAGCAAACAGTTTATCAAATTAATATGTAAACAATTCCCGTCTCTCTATCAATAAAATAGCTATTTATTCTACTAAAAATCTTTTAAAATGCATATTTATTGTAAGATAGCAAGACCACATTAGAAGGGACTTAGAAAGCCAAATGGAATTCCGAATAATGGCCAAAATCAAATTAACTGGCTTGCTCTCTTTACTTTACCCCGGAAAACTTCAGTTACAGCTCGTCTGTAATGAAAAGTTAACCAACCCCCTTCGGTATCAATAAATAAACAAACGTTTAAAATTTAAATAAACAATTCTAAAAGGTTTTCCTCCATCATTGCCCAATAAACCATGGCCTAGGCTTACCGTTAAGTGGAGAAGGCACTGAGATTCAACCTGGCTACTCATAATCGCCTCGAACAGTAGTAGTTCCTGGCCAAGTGCTTTTGGCCCCGGCCATCTGGAAGCCAACTGCAAGCTGCCGATGCTATTGGCCATGTGCAGACGTCAATCGCCGGCTGGCAAGGCAATAAATTTTAATTTCATTTAACATTTTACAAGCCTTCAGAAGGCATAAACGGAAATTTAAAGCAGGTATGCTACGACGGCCAACGAAAATCAAATTGCGGCCCAACTAGGAAGCGAAATGCCACCATCCTTATGAATCGCATCCCCTCGCCTCCCTCGCACGCATTAGGACATCCATTGGCCCACTCTCAGCCAGCCCAGAGGTGGGTGAGGGGCAGGAAAGTGGTGGTTCCATCTAACAGCACAACGATGTATAAAACAATTTAAATATTGCCGCTGCACTTGCAATAACAACAGCCGAGGATGAGCGGGAAACTTGTTTGGCACACGGACAAAAAAAAAAAAAAGGATATTTTAAATAATTATTTAAGTAATTATATTTCGTTTTTTAAATAATTAATCAAGCAGGTACTTGACTCAAAAAAAAAATTGTATATAACTAAGTAAACCTAACAAAATATATTTATTTCACAGAAGTTTTTAATCAGAACAATGTAAGATATAGTTTTTTTAAAAGGGGTTAGATTTTTGTAAATTAAAAATATTTATAGGTAATAAAAAAATATATATTACATAAGATATTTAAAGCAAAATAAAGCTTTTTTTCCCTGTGCAGATAAGTTCGCGGATGCATCTGCAATCTGAATCGGCCTGCCGACGCTAATCTTCATCATCCGCATCCACATGCTCATCATCGCGTTCGTCAACGGTGTCAGCTATGGGCAACCTAACTGCAATCGGGATCAAGACGAAAGGAGGGAATGTACAGGCACACACCGAGAGAAATTTTATAAATATATAATCGAGAAATCTTTGTGTCATAAACAAGAATTCTCTATGGTTTCTATACGAAATTCACGTTTTAATATGTGAATTTTTGAGTGAACTCTTTTAATATAAATTCTTTTATATTTTAAAGATATTAAATGAATACTTGGCAATTTCATGAGAGTTATTTAATAACTTCTAGCTCTAAAGCTTTCTTAGAAAAGAGAACAACATCACACGTAAATGAAAAAAGGTAAATAAGAATGCTATTAGAGTGAGCTGTTGGTGATCTGCTTAAAATCCTTACTAAAATCTTCAAAATGTTCCCTGCCTTTCAAAGACAACTCTCAAATAAATACTTAGACCAAAATAACAGTCTCCTTAATTTTTTGCCAGTGCCGAAACGGCGACTTAAGCTGGATCCGTGGCCTGCGAAGAAGCGGAAGATCAACACGCATGGGCCTGGGCATTAGCCGATGTCTGGTTGTCCACTCTCTTGGCCAGCGCCATGTTCATTTAAATCTACAACTTTTGGAGGGACAACTTGACTGCGACTGGGACTGGGACTCGAAATGGGAATGGGAATGGTACTGGGTACTGAGTACTGGGCACTGGAACTACAACAACAGCAGCGGAAGGGAGGTACCCGCTTCGACTGCCATGTGAGAAAATTGCGCACTTGAGCATAGGCCCAGGTTGCCCAAGTCCCAGCTTGAGCTGCAGCTTCAGCCTTTCCTCGGCTCCTCAGCTGCGAAACCTTCGGGGCTGGTCCGGTTCACTGCGATTGCCTCTTATATAAAATGAAAATTCCTCTAACAACAAATGTTTGTCCATCCACTGGCGAAGGCATAGGCCACATCCTTGCCCATGCACTAAGGGAAAACGATGAAGGTTTAAGTTAAGATGCAAAATTAATTTAATTATTTATATTTCAATATTCAAAGAATGTGATTTTAGATTCAATTTATAATCAAATTTGTTCTTTATTATATAATAAAGGATCACTAGGTTTTTTAGGTTTTATTGTAAAACCCACATAATTTAAAAATTGTGGTTTAAGAATACTTTAGTTATTAAGAAAATTAAATATACCGATTAAAAGCTATGAGAAAAACCGACGCTGAGGCAAAATGGATTAATTTATTTATAAATAGAATGGATTACTCCGAACTTTATATTATATTTCCATCAAAGATCTTTTTACAGTTTCCCACTTTATTTTAAAAGTAATCTCATATTTTTCAGTGTCTTGAGCATGCGAGTGAATGGCCCCCAACCTGGGGCAAGTGAAGCCAATGCGCTTATCTCGAATTCATTATTGAAATACTCGTTCCCGCTCCACCATGGCAGGCCCTAGAAAAAATAGCTAAAAACCGGGGTAGAGGAGGCCACATAACGGTAAATGGCAAGGGATCAGGCAACATCTTAATGAAAATTGAATTTTATGTTTATTACGCAGTGCAAACACTTTAGCTGGCAGCCAGCCCTGCACATAACCTTTAAGTGCGATCCCCGGCCGAAGTCCACCGGCCGGAATCTGGCCACAATCGAGGCCTTCTTGGACCCTAGGTCCATGACTCTTGGCGGCACGGGGAAGACAGATGGCCGGAGCGAAGGGGACGTGGAACAACGGCAACATGTTCGGCTGATAAATGAAATAAAACTAATGGAATCCAACGGGCGAACTACCCATTAACCACGAACAGCTAATGCACTTGCCACATAAAAATGCAGAGAATTAGTTAAGGTTATTAAAAATGATTTCCGCATATAAATTGGGATTAATGTTAATAAGAAAATATATTACGGGGTTTTTAGTATTCAGGGATAATTAAATATACATTTATTTCACAGGAAATGTTGTTCTATTTTCTCAATTTAAAGCCAAATCAAAAGAAATAAAAATAAAATAACTGTCAAAATAAGAAGTTTGCAAGCTTATAAACAAAATATGCTAATACAATTTTTACCGCTTTCCAATTTCTCTTCAAATTTTCCTCGCCATATGAGGTTTGAGCCTCCTCCAGCGGCGATCGGAGCCCTGCACTCCATGGAGTGGGATTGGTTTTTGTGGGTTCCGGATCCCACCACTTCGACCTCAACCTGCCTGTCCAACTGTCATGACAAAGTGAATGCATCCTCGGAAATTCGATTAGCCTGGCATACCAGCCGAAGTCAAGGGACAGCGACATTCAGAATCGGAGAGCCGCAATCCACAGAGTCCACCAACAGCCAAGGCACCACCAACCACCAACCACCAACAGCTAGGCCAGCTCACAGCGAGTGGCCAAGTGGTGCTCCTGCTCCACCTCGATCTCCACCCTCTCCTCTCCTCGCTCGGCGAGATCTCCCCCGACCATTTATCACACACACACTGCAGCATATGGGCTCACAATTACATGGGCCACATGCAACTAGGAAGCAAAATGATCTGGCCTGCCAGCAGCAACAAAAGCAACAAAGGCAACCACCAACCAGCAAGCAGCCACAAGAACCGCTCAAAGACCTTGGTATGGGGCCCAGAGCCTATTGCAGCCAAAGGAACAACGGGCGATACAGTGAAGCTTGGTTAAGGACTGATTTTTTAAAGCGATTATTGTACCAACTATGACATGATATCTGTAAACACTTTCAATGAGAGATTAATGAATTAATTGCTCATTAATTATCAAACACGATAGGTCTATCGAAAAAATACCAGGCAACAAATTATTTCGATAGAAAATACCGTCGGTAATGCGTTTAAAAATAACTTTTTTCTCATTAGACAAAACGGTCTCACAAAAGTCTTAGAATCCAATTGGTGCCAAAAGTTCAAC
>JAEIIF010019543.1:0-22048 GCA_018874455.1 Drosophila trapezifrons | reverse complement strand
CTATCTTATCGTTTGAGGGCCAAAACCTCAATAAAACTGAACGCACCTTCAAATAAATAAACTTTAAAAATATAATGCCTCAGATGCTTATCGTTAAATGGGACCTTAGAGGGGTTTTCCTCATTTTTATCTACCATGACTAACTCTGCTTTCGACATTTACAAGGTCTTACTCATCGCCATGGTCATAATGTTATTCCAATGTTTGTGGCCACATTCAGGCATATCGATTAGCAAGTTATACAAACCAGATTAGATAGGAGAGCTATCTATATAGAAGTGGGGACTCGATAAGATGTGTGCGCCTCCAATTGGGATTTAGTAGCCCCGAAGAGTTGGTTGACTTTGCACGCTAGACGCACGAGTATTAAAAATATTTGAAAAATGCCACCGCCACATGGAGGACCTGGAGGACCTGGAGGCCACGGAGGGCATGGGCATGGAGGACCACCGCACCATGGAGGAGGACACCATGGAGGACCGCCGCACCACCACCACGGACCTCCTCATCACCACCATGGACCGCGGCGACCTTGCTGCCTGTGCTGCACGATTTCATAAGAATTTAACAAGGAATTTACCCGAAGAGAACGGGACTTGAGTAGTTTTAAGGATTAACGCGAAATAAATGCGCCTCAGGAAATGTCTGTAAATGCGTGTGGGATTCGGGTTAATAAGCCGCCTAATTAGTGTAATCGAGTGCCTCGAGTGCCGAGCAATTAATGGGGCTGGCTAATCATTATGTGTCACCTCAGAACGCTTTAAAACCTCAAAAGCCGCCGTCGCACGGCGGTTGCTTTCCAATCCGAATGTCCTATCTGTGTGTGTGGCTTTTCTTGCGTGACACAGCGACGTGTGTGCGTGTGTGCGTGGGAGGAGTGAGTGTGTGCGGCTCCAGGACCTTTGCACACACGCACGGACACGACTGGACTCTAATTTATAGCAGCCAAGTGGATGCCGAAGACCAGAAGACATACAAGTGCCATAAATTCCGGCAAGGCAACACATTATTTATACTGTCAACCGGTCCATATTTCGGATGGGAAATACTCCATCGCCGGGCCTAACCATAAATAAGTGCATTTTCGCAACGAGCAGGGCGAAAATAAGTCTTCATTAGCGGTTAAAAGGCTGACTGTTTGACCCACAAAGGACTTGGCCATGTTCTCCATATTCCCAATTGAGAGAGAGAGAGAGCTGTGTGTCGTGTCGCCCAGCCGCAGTAAAGCAGCCGCAGCCTTAAAGCCGGAAATTCCCAAGCCCAAGCAGGCAGCAGCATTGCGCGGCTGAAAGGAAAATGCTTAAAGTTCAAATTAAGCACAACAGCTGGCGAAAAATTGAATTGAAAGCAGGAGCAGAGCGGCAACAACGAAAGCAACAAAGAGCCGCTTCTCCCGGTCACCCAGACCCCAGGACAAAACCCCAATGCCGTTCCCTTTCACCCCCTAACCTCCCCAACCATCAGCCATCCTAACCCCGAACCCAAAACTCAACTCAACCCAAGGCATTTTCACGACACACACACACTGGACACACAGGAAAACCCTGAAAGGAAAACCCGAAGCATGCTTTCGTGCCATCAGCTGGCCAAGTAAGAGAGAAAAACAAGAATTGAGAGTCTGAATAAACTTAGTTTCTTTGGCACACACTGGCGCCACTTTCCCCCGAGTGTTCAGTTGTGGTACTTGACCGCGCAGGCGCTGCCATATTGAGTGGAAATTGGAAAAATATTCAGAGAGCCGATTCGCAACCTCAGTTAGTGCTTCGAACCATGCTCAAGGGTCTGGATGTCAATAGTTACCATATTTTGATTGCCTTGCCTTTACCCCGAATGCCAATAGGCCGTAAAATTGACGGCCTGAAATCAACTCGAATGCGTTTACGAAATTTTTACTGTTCTGCCAGCCAGAGTTATGGCCCAAACTTTGTTTTGATAAGTGCTGATTAGGTTAATGGCTATTATTAAACGTTTAATGGCACAAGTACAAATAAGGGATTATTAAAAAGGAAATTAATACACATAAATATGAGAGTAAATACAAGGATTCATTTTGTGAAAAGTCCCCTTTTCACTCTTCCAAAAAGGAACATTTGAGAGCTGTCTGCTAAAAGGATTAAATCAGATTTATTTATGGAGTATTGTTCGTTCTCCTTTATTTATATTTATGAACTATTTTCGGGTTTTTAGATATGCACAAAGAGATGATAGGTGTGGAGTTTTTATTTAAGATTAATATTATAGTTTGCAAGTGCATAATTTCTTGACTTGAAGAAAATAATCTTGAAATAATTGTGAATAACCTTTCCAAAGCTTTTTACTATATAATAAACATTTTGAGGTTTCTGCAAAGCATTACTCGCTTAGTTATATTTAAAATTAATATTTTCAAGTGGACTATTTGACAAATTCGACCTTTGTACGCACTTTTAAATTATTTCCGATCTTTTGGCCATTTATCTAGATTTTTAGGTTAAATAAAAAGTTATATTTTCTAGTAATTTCTCTTTACATTTCAATTAGCATTCTCCAACTTCTTTCTACATATTAAACCCATTAATAAATACAAAATAAAGTCTAAAATATGAGACTAGTAAAAGATGAAAATAAAATGTATTTAAAATGCACTTCTCTCTACCTTTTTCAATTGAAAATCTCACATTTCCATCCCAATATAACTTGCATATTAGCTCAAACTCAGCAATTACCTTAAAATATCTTAATTCGTCAACACCTGAGTTTTAGTTTTGAAGTTGGAGACGCTGCGAAAATGCCTCTAGTAGTTGGCTCTTGTGTACAATTTCCTGGCTTTATTTATTCAGCATTCTTGATTGTTTTTTGCCTTTCCTGCTTCATTTCCTGAGCCGTGCTCCTCCACCATTCACAATGATGCAAAGTGGCCTGGCCCAGAGTCCTGGTATTATCCCGAAGTGTGTAATTACGTATGCTCCCGAGAGGGGCGGGGCGGGCCGGGGGGCGTGGCACATGGCGCATATAGTAGTTACCGAGCAGTTGCAGTGCATAAATTATGTTAGGCCAAAGTGCAAGCAAAGTTATGTACCAGACGGACTGCTCTGGGTTTGTTAGAAAGATTAACGCCTTCGTTTTGTTTTTTATGCCTTTTATGTTTTTTATGCTTATAGCGAACTCACACACACACACACACATACCCTTGCTGCTTATGCCACTAAGCCGTCTGCGAGGAGCAGGAAAAACAAACTGCAGCGGAAGCTGCACCTCATCGCCACGACTTCCCCCGCATTTCCTTCGGCGACTGTGTCACTTTCGGGCGACTGTTTCATGGCGGCCACTTCAGTGCCAACTACAGTGACAATAATAAGCGCCACCAAGGCTCCTACGCCAGTGCACTGGGGGAAAATAGGCAGTATTTCTTATATATTAATATAATTTAATTCATTTAAATTCGCTTATATACTTTCGAAGAGTTTTCTGAATAATCAAGAAGAAAAGAACAAAGCTCTTCTTCCTAAATATCTTATTTTATTAAAGAATCCTTTTTAAAACTTATAAAAACAGAGTTTTTTTTGTTTACTTAGGGTCTTAAAACTTGTAACTATATTTTACTAAATAAATAAATAACAACAATAAAGTTTATTTTCAAATAACAAGTAACTTTCACCCCAAAGTCCTTGCTTAGCAACCTAATTGGGAAATATTACAACTAAATAATCACAGCGCCGAAGAAATATTTTATAAAAGGCAGATTTCATCAATTTGAGATTTTATGAAAATAACGTTTTAAAAAGGTGTCTAAAAGTATGCTACAAAAAGTGTATTGGGTAGCAAATGAACAAATTTGCTAAAAAGGTGGTGCCCCCAATATTTTATTGCATACTTTTAGACACCTTTTAAAGTGATTTCAAAACCTTTGAGATTTTTACTTGAATTACTTTATTTTCAGTGCCTTAAGCCTAGGATAAGGTGCGAAAGCAAGTAGTCGGGTGTAAGTGTGTGTGTGTCTGTTAATGATAATGATGACAGTCTGTCGCCGGCTGTGCGGCAGTGTGCGCTGCACTTGCTCTTTATGCTTACGCTGTAGGACTCTCGGCGCGCTAGTTAAAGTTTTAATTTGGCATATTATAGTGGCTGAAGTGGCGCAGCAGGCGCTCGTTAAATATGCCCACAGAACACATGGAATTAGAGCCACAAAAACACAGTGCACTGTACAAAAAGGATGCTACTGGTGCTTCCTGCGACTTATGGCATTGAACTTAGCCATAAGGAAGGGTCCTTGGGAGCTGAGCCTGGTGGCCTCAAGTGGGTTGTATCGACATGCTCGAGTGGCTTAAAATGAATAGTTGAAGTGGCCCCTAAAGCTGGAAATGCCACAGGAGGCAGCTGAGACTGCTTAAGGGATAATTTGGAGTAACGTAACTCTAATTGTGAAGCTGATTATAGATAAGGGATAGCTCTTAAAGATATATAGTTTTTATTTTTTTAGTTAGTAGAGATTTACCTTTACTAAACACATTTAAAAAATGTTGAAGATAAACTGTAATTAAAAAATTATAATCAAAAATAAAGCATAGAAAATTTGGTCTAGAAACTACATTAAATCAAAATCCCTTTATAATACATTTCTAATATACTTTTATTGTATAATACCAATATATTATGTATGATTCTATATTTAAATTAATGTATGCGCTTGATAAACTCCGTTTTAATTAGTAAAATCTAATTAGAAACCATAAACATTTGCTCTTTGCCTTTTTTTTATTATTCCGAATAGTAAACATTAGCTGAACTTTAGTCACTGAACTTGATAAGATATAAGTAGTGTTTTTTAATGGAGAGCAACACGCTCAGATTGTTTTGTTTGTCGCGACAACCCGAGCTATTTGGCTATGGGATTCCCTCATCTCAGAGTAGTTAATGTAAATTAAATTAAATTTTATTGCCAGCTATAAACACTGACGCAACTGTAAGTGAGAGATATAGCCAAAATCAAATTCTGTCAGTCCAGACTGGACGTTAAGGCCAGCTCTGCGGCTTGCGAGTATTTCACATGCTTTAAGCCATTTGGCAAATTATTCGCAACGTGCCTCAAACTCAACCCTTGAATATCAAACAGCTGAAAGGAACGGATCGGAGCAGACAGCCATCGAAGGCGAATGGAAATTTTTGGCAAAGCATTTCCAATTCAATCAAACGCCCCCACACACACTCACATGCCGGCATTTAAATAAAAATAAACAAGGCAAAGGAATACACACTTTGAAACACTTTTAAGCATCATTACATTAGCAAATTTCCACCGATTCCGGGGTATGGCGGGGCTGAAAGGATGATTTCTATTGAGACGATGGATCCCTGGGATTTCGATGAAAGGACTTGGGTCTGGCGTGTGTGTGTGTGGGCGTGGCCGTGGCAATAACAAAGCACTCACACACACATTGTAGCAACGCAAAGTTGGCTCACTTCCGCTTCCTCTTTTTGGCATTTTCTAATTTCCATTCGCCCAAAACGTGGGAAATGTAATTATGGCTGTACGAACCCGCAGAGCCCGATGCCGTCGTGAGTAGTCGTCAGCTGTGTTGGCCAGCTTTTGGTGTAATTGTCGTTATAATAAATAACTTCAACTGTCCGACACTTGACACTTGACATCAACTGCAGCGGAAGCGGCGGCAACAGGAGCGGCAAAAAGAAAATCCTCGAGCGGCGACGAGCGCGCGGCTTTCCCCTTTTTCCACGGGTTGGGTGCAAGTGCATGCAAAGTGCCAGAAAAACATTCGCCATTGCCGCATATTTCAAATGCGGACACATGTAAAAATGCTGAAGCGCTGATAAGGACATTAACATTTGGCCAAACACATAGACACGCGGCCAAAAGTCGGAGGAGGAGGAGGGAGGGGAGGGCTTCCTTCCGCATATGCGAAACATCAGCAGTAACAACAACTACAGAAAAAAGCGGAAAAACCTTCACCTCGTCGCTTTTGACACGCAAATTTATAACAGCAAAGGCGGCAACAAAAACTTGTTGTGGCCAAAACACACAGAGGGCTACAGTCTGAGAAATTAAGAATCGTTTTTGCTATTAAATTTAAAAATTAACTGATTTTCATATTTTTATTCCACTCGAATATGTTTCCTAAAAGTAACAAGCAAATAACGAGCAAACAACTAGAACCAACGAGTAACGAGCTGGAAATTAAGCGAACTACCAAAAGCGCAAGCGAGCGAACGAGATAACGAGCGAGTTAACGACGAGCGAGCAAGTAAACAATGATCACTAGCAGATCACCTAGTAAGGACGACAACTATGGGAAGAAGTGAAAGCGAGCAGACAAGAAGATGACGAGTTAACAACTATCAAGAAGCCGACCAAAGACAACGAGAGTGAGAGCCACTCGAAAAGTATGGACGAAGACGATGAGCAGAAGCGAGAGCAAGCACACGACGAGAGAGATGAGTTAAGAACCAAACGACGAATACATATTATATGAATTAAAAACATACCTGATCATTAAATAAATAAAATATTTCTGCGTTAAATAAGAAGTACATACAAATTACATTTTCTTAAAAAGGAACAACTATTTTTCCAAGTGCCGCAAGACCCCAAAAAACACCCCAGGCCACCCTGAAATAAAGGAAGCACAAATTTTGAACGCATACAAATGCAATTTAAATTTACTTATTTAGAACCCCTGGGAATTTCAAATTATTTGCCTTTTCACGCAAATTTAGCGACCATTTTTCTAACAGAAATAAAACTCAGACAGGTGGGCCTCCGTCAGCCAGGAGGAGGAGTTTGCATAGTTGGGGGTACTTCCAGCCCCCCATCCCAAACCCCTCCCACTGACATGTGTACACGGGCTGATTCTTGGGCGCAACTTTTTCTGTGTTTTTTTTTTCGCTCCTGGACTGGAGGGGGTCGATTAGAAAATGCTTTTCCCCCCGAAAGAAAGTTACCCAAAAGGCTCTGACAAATGCTCTTTGGCCAGCATGTTGTTGCTTCTGCGGTGATTAATGACGTCGAAAGCCGAGCAGGATCTGCTCTGCGGGGATGCCGTGGCAGCTTAATTTAAAATGAAAATTGTACTTAATTTCTAGCTGAAGGGGCGAATTTTCGCAAAAGGGGGAATGGGGTCTTGTACAGGCAACTTGCTAGACTGATTATGCCCTTCATGGTTTTGCTTTGTGCTCTATAGGGAGAGCCCTCCCTATGTCAGACTGGGTTCATTAGAAGTAAGCTAACATAAATATTACATTTTTGGCTTGTTTAATGATTCCGGGAACTTTTTTGAAGCAAAAAATTAAAAAAAGAAACAGAAAAAAATGTGTATGCATTTTGAGAAATTAATTTTGGCTGAAAATATATTTATGAATGACAAGCATCAACAAGTCAGGCGGAAAATAAATTCGGGAAGTAAGGACACTGATATTTACATAAATAAATGGGGGTTTTCTTGAACATAAAAAAGGAATTTTACTGAATTAAATAGGATATGAAGATGTAGGTTTTAATAAAATTATTTTATAAAGAAAAACAAGAAAAAAACATAACTATTACATTTAATAATATTTATAATAATGCCTCTAGACTCTATAAACATTTTTTTCTTATCTGAAAACCTCATTGGTAAGCTAATAAATATATTAAATTAAAAATGCCAATATAGAAATGCATTTTATTTTAGATTCTTAAGAAATCAAATCTCTGCAAATTCCTACCTGTGTTTATATCCGTAAAATTCCTTTTTCATTAATTATTCCGACACACCAAAATTGCGATAAAGTTTGCAGATTAAATTCGCTTGTTTTTCTTTTAGCCAAATTCCACAGAAGTGTGTGTGTGTGAGGGAGGGCCAGAAGGAGAGAGTTTATCATTCGAGTCGACTGACTGTCCCCACCACAAGCAAATTGAATTAAGATTACCACACAAGGATTTCAAAGCATTTGCGGAGAAGTCAAACAAGCTTTAGTTTATTATTATTATTGCGTCAGAGCGAAAAGTTTCAGCCACTCGGCGGTTGTGGGGGGGAAAAGTGGAGAAAACGTGGGTTGGAAAATTCTCAATCGCAATCTTATGGTTTATTTCTTTTGCGCCAAAGCTACTTTATTTTGACAGCAGACAAACAAATGTCAGAATTGAAATTAAAAGGAAGGCAGCGACAGGCAGCAGCAGCAGTCTGTGGAAAACTTGTGAAAAACACGCCCGCCGCCAACTCAAAGACGTAGACGAAGGTTTTCCCGGGGAAAAGGCAGAGGGATGTGGCCGCAGTACGCAGTTTCAATCAGAAACTCCGGATCCAGCCCACGGATTCAACTCCGGACCCAGACTCCACCCACACGCACTGCTCCACTGACTTTCCTGTGCATTCTCAATCCCAATCCCATTCTCAATCCGAATCCCACTCGCCGCCGCTCGCTGTTTTCTTTATTTTTTTTGTACATTTCACACAGCGTGAAATTTTCTAAATGTCATTTTGCTGTCATCTCGTGGATAATAAGATTACAACTACGCTGAAATAATAGGATTCAAATGAAAAAACTTTGCCGTCGTCGTCGCCTGTCTCCTTGGCGCGTCTCAACTTTCAATACGCACCGAGAGATATATATCTGGATTCAGATCCAACTGCACAGTGGTCTTAAAGGAGCAAAGATTAATCTGATTAAGGTTAAAGTTAATTACAAGGTCTATCTGTACTAATAAGAATCCAATGCAAGGGAAATACATTTAAAGGTTTGAATCATAATTTAAGACAGAATTTCTAAAGAATTTTAGCTGAATCTAGATAGTAGTTCATGTTTGTTAATTTATTAAATGTATTCATCAAATTATTTAAACAAATACTCAATTTAAAGCACTAATTACAGCTCTCTATAGTATGATCTCATCACCATTATAAATATCTGAATACCATTCTGATTTTAAGCAATTATCTCCTACCTATTTTTTTGCCTCCTAAAGAATACAAACCCCTTAATCCATCTAACTTTTTAACTTACTTTTTTGTAAGTGCTAAAAAGAAGACCATTTCCTACTTTTAACAATGACTAGAAGTATTTTTTTTTTGGCCCACTGTGGTCTAAGGGGGCGTTGTCGTCATTGGGTCTCTGGATTTACCACCTGGAATGGGTCGCAGTGGAAAGTTTTTTTTGATAGAGTGCCGCGATAATGAGTGAGCAAGCAGCCGCAACTCCGTCGTCACCTCCAATCTCCATCCTCCACCTCCACCTAGAGTCTCTAACCTCCACTTCCTCCTCCAAATCCCTATCCATTTGCGATGGTAACTTGAGCGACCTATGATCTCGAGACCACTTGAGGCGTTGCTGTCTGTTCCACGTCTGCCTGCGTTCTATTTGTATAATTGATTCGATTCTCCCGATTCGCCGGAGAAGGCGGTTTAATGAACCATGCTTTCGTGGCGACCATTACTTCAGATTGTCTGCGTGCCCGCGGGCCACAAATAGACGAAAGTACTTGGCCAAGATGGCAAAAAAAAAAAAATCACAACAACACAACGACCAAGCCTAGGCCAAAGAAAACGGGAGAAAAACAAAACGAAGACCAAAACAAAAATCAAAACCTATCAGCTGGCCTAAGATGGATCACAGCCTGGGGCCATAAAGAGAAACCGGCTTTTATTGTCCACGAATCAGCTATAAAAGCCGCGATCTCGCCCCAAACCGGCATCAGAACTTCCCCAAACGTTCTAGCAAGTCATTAGCAACATGAACTCCTACTTTGTGATCGCTTTGAGTGCTGTGATCTTGGGCCTGGCCCTTGCCTCGGTGAGTCTTAGGCTAGAAACTAAATAAAAACCCTTAATAATCATCCTTCTTATCCTTAGCCCATTGAGCTGAACGAGGAGCAGAAGGCTCTGGCCAAGCAGCATGGCGAGCAGTGCGCCGCCGAGCTGAAGCTGACCGAGGAGGAGAAGGCCAAGGTCAAGGCCAAGGACTTCAAGAACCCCACCGAGAACATCAAGTGCTTTGCCAACTGTTTCTTCGAGAAGGTCGGCACCTTGAAGGACGGCGAGGTGCAGGAGGACGTTGTCCTGGAGAAGCTGGGCGCCTTCATCGGCGAGGAGAAGACCAAGGAGGCGCTGGCCAAGTGCAAATCCATCAAGGGCGAGAACAAGTGTGAGACTGCAGTGAAGCTCCACGAGTGCTTCGAGACCTTCAAGCCCGCCAAGGAGGTCAAGGCCTAAGGAGGACGTGAAGGAGTTTGGCAAAATGTGATTTGAATCAGTGAATAATAGTTAATAATTTAAATACGAAATACACCCTTTGTCAGATGAAAGTTGCTTTAGTTTTTTACTGCTGGGATGTGGTTTCAGGGATCTTTCTTGCCCAACTTAATTTAGAAAGGCGGTTCTCTGTTGGCCAAAGAGCTTATATTTTCCGAGAGCAAGTAATAATGATCACCAAATAAAAACCCGTAAAATATTAAAGGAAAACTATTCATGGACAAAATTAGTATTGGGCCGTTTTGATAGAGTGTTTGGAGCCATCCGCATCCACGTCGCTCGTCATCGAATGGCCCATGGACTCGATTTTGCTTCCCCGGCGACTCTGGGACAGAGTGGCACGCTTGGTGATCGCATCCTGCGTGTTGCACATTATGCAGGTATCAACGAAGTACTCCAGATTCGGGTCCCTCAGGCGTTGGGCGATGGGCAGGGCATCCTCCAGGGCCTCCTTGGTCTGCTCCAGCTTGTGCAGAATGGCATTGGCCTTGACTATCTGCACTACGCTGAGGAACTTCCACAGATAGCTCTTGCATTGGTCGCTTTCTGAAAGGGAAGTCACATTAGTTATAAATGTTGTAGGAACATAAGTAGAAACATAAAATTATTAAGACAAACTAACTCTAGATGTAACATAAAGTCTTACAAAATGTAACTGTAGTGTGAAGAGTTTATTATTACAAAAAAGTTTAAGATATATCGATAGTAAATCGATTACCACTACATTTTCGCTATAAGCCGAACGCGAACGGTGATTGAAGTGGAATAAAGAGATTATCAAATATAAACCCCCATAATGTGATGAGTATTTATTTTTGCTTACCCTTAATGGCCCGGCGAGCGTTGAAGGCACACTCGGAGTGGCGTCCCTGGTCCAGGTGAGCTTGGGCCAGCTGGTGCAGAAGGTAACACTTCTCGATCGAGTACTTGGCAAAGACCATTCGCTTTTCCAGTCGTGCCGTCATTTTTCTGCGGAGTTTTGAGTTAAAAATTGAGAGCATTAACCACGACTGTGAGTCTTACTTGGCCCTGTTTGCAGCCGGATCGCTGGCATCCGGCTCTGGGTGAGTGGAGCGATCCCCGAATACCAGGGAAACAAAGTCCTTGACCTTATCCGTGGGCAGGCGCAGCAGCTTAAGGATGGCCGAGTTTCCATGGGGATTAAAGCCCTTCGGCACTCGAAATTGCTCGGCCAGAGCCAGAGCCATGGTGTTGTAGACCTCGTTGAGAAACTCGAACTTCCAGCACATGACACGGGATGTCTTCAGGACCACATAGTCGCCCATCACCTCCTCCACGTACTTGGCCAACATCTGAACCTTCTTGGCCTTCCTCAGCACCCGAATCTGTTTCAGGGCCATGTTCATGGTGCGATGCGTCTGGTACTGTACGCGATATAGGTAGGCCTCCCTGTACTTGTCCGACATGGCCTTGTTGCCGTACTTCAAGTAGTTGACCAGATAAAGGGGACTGCGCGATTGCAGCATTTTCTGTGTTCAGGAAAATCGATAAACCGACGATTAAAGTCACTCCGGAAATCCCTCTGCGATCAAGTCTCACCATGAACTTGCGCACGATGTCATACTGTTTCCTGGAGATGTTGTACAGGAAGTAGGAGGACCCCTTGCACTGGGGCAGCAGCAGGCTGGGATTCTTGCAAAGCAACTTCATGAAGAGGACATCGATCCAGGAGTCGTTGATGTACGACTGGTGGAATATGTTAAAGGCCCGCTTTCTGCGCGCCACCTCCATGGGCGATAGCATCTCCTCCTCGACGTCCTGGATACTCTGCACATCGCACAGGCCCTGCTCCTTCAGGACCTTCCACAGCGGTCTATTGTCCACCTTCGCCTTCTGCTTCATCAGTTCGTTGACGGTGTTGGCCGTCTTCAGATTTTTCGAGAAGAAGGCCGTCATGGCCTCGCCGGTCACATCCTTGATAACACCGTCCACCTAAAAAGGGGGAGAAGTCACTTACTTAGATTTTGCACATTATTCGGTTCTTTGAAAGATTCCTAACCTAAGGTCAAAGGTTTATAATGCTTGATATATGTTTACGTTAGATTCTACTATTATCCTTTTGCTCAAAACAACCTTAAAAAGAGGAAACTTACTACTAGCACACGCTGCTCGAAGCTCTTTCTCTTGTTTCCGGTAAAAACGCGCATATTGTTGTGCATTTCCGCCTTGCTGTTCTCAAACTGGTTCAACTCGTAGAGCACGTCGCAGATGTCCAGGTTAATTACGGCCCTCTCCTCACCGTCCACCTGGCGGGCGAGTTCTAAAAAATAAAATAAATAAGAAATAAAGGATTTACCAAGGCAAATATTCCCTAAAGATCAAAGCAAATTAATTAATGTGAAGTAATAACAACGAATCCAATTATTAGAATAGAAAGAAGCCCTAACAATTAAAAAAAAATATTTCTTAGTATACATTTTTAAGAGTGTCCTTTCCCGAAACCTTTCAATATAGGCTTTATTTTTTCGCTGTGTACTCACTGGCAGCATCCCGGCTGTCCTGTAAGGCTCCTAGCATCTGGGCGGCCTTGCGCTTGGTCTGGCATCTCTTGTAGAGGGTCATGTGATCGCGGGGCTCCAGGTCCAGGGCCTTGTTGAGGTAATGCAACGCAAAGTTCTCCCGGCGGCGGCGCGAGTAGTATGTGCCCCAATCCCGATAGATGTCGTGCAGCACCTCATCCGACCAGTCGATCTTCATCCATGGCGGCATCGGCTCGTCCACTTTCGCCTTTGGTACCTCAACGATGGATGTCATTTTGCCGTTTCAAATGGTTCGCCAATACCTTCAGCTAAACGGAAAAAAGTTGGTATAAACTTGATCAGAAGATTCTTCTTGAACGAAAAACTTACTTAAATGTCTATGTGGATGTGCGCTTTTAAAATGTAGAATGTGTAAAATTTTTGTTAAAATGGGAGTGTACAATAAATTTATTAAAGATTAAAATGCTTGTGAATGGCACTGAGCAATGCTTGTGTCTGATGAACAAATATTAAAAAATTACGAGCTGAAAAGACAAGGCCTGCTATCGCAAACCATTTATATTTATATTTATGCTTTGTTCAGTTCATATAATATTTTTTGATTTTAAATTAGAAAAAATAAAATCGATAGAATCGTATACTCAACTCTGTCGCCGCTTGACCGCTCTCGCTTGTTCTCTTCTCGTTGTCTTTACTCGTCTTTCTGCTCGCCCATCCTCATCGCGTTAGTTCTTTGTTTTTACTCGCTGTTTTATCTTGTTGGTCGTTGATAAATATAAAGATAAGTCTCCAGTTCTTGTTCATCAAAATTTACCTTATCATTAAGAGAAAATATACTAGACCTTGTAATAAAATTTTGTTATATTATATAGAATCGTATACTCAACTTTGTCGCCGCTTGACCGCTCTCGCTTGGTCTCTTCTCGTTGTCTTTACTCGCCATTCTCCTCGCCCATCCTCATCGTGTTAGCTCTTTGTTTTTACTCGCCGTTTTATCTTGTTGGTCGTTGATAAATATAAAGATAAATCTCCAGTTCTTGTTCATCAAAATTAACTTATCATTAAGAGAAAATATACTGGACCTATTTTATAACTTTTTTGGGGTGATTCCCATGTAAAAGACTTGATAATCCCTGAGTTGCACTGATAAACTGCTATGAAAAAAGCAATTTCGGTAGCTGGACAGGGGTGAGGGGGTCTTTATTTGCTGCAGCTTAATTGAGGCTTTTATGGCTCCGTCCTTATAAACCGCTTATAATCCATATTCATGCGTGGCCTGGTCACTCGCCGTTTTCCATTTGCATAATTGAATGCACGAGAAGCAGCCTCCATCCCCGATGATTAAGAAAAACATGGACTGGTGCGTTGAACACATAAAATAACTTTATTATTATTCAAGGAGAATGCTGGGGAGACACGCGGGACAGGTCAGTGCTGTCCTTCAGCCATTAAATCCCTTGACGACACACTTTTCGTAGTTAAAGACAAAGTCGCAGGTGGTGGCCGATTTGGTGGCTCCACAGCTATTGAGGAGGGCCTTCAGCTTATCCGCCGGCAAACTACTGAATCGCATCTGGGCATACTTGAGGATCTTGTCGGCATTGGGCTTGCTGTCGTCGCCGAGGAGTCCCAGTTTCTTGTAGACACAACTGTGGTAGCACTTCACGGCCTCCGAGGGATTGGCCACCTCCTTGTCGGTGGTCAGCAGGCTGGCATCGCTGGCGGCAATATTCAGCTCCTTGATGCAAGCCTCCTGCATTTGCTTGTAGGCCGCCAGTTCGGCAGCAGTTTGACCCTGTTTGGGATACGAATATTCCTGTAAGGATCTATTTCAAAGGGAATCACTCGAAACTTACCGCTGCCAGTTCGCTGAGGGCGAACACAAGGAAGACCACTACCAATCCGTTGACTTTCATCTCTGCAAAAATGATCTGCTCTGAGTTACTGAACGTGTTAAAGCCGCTTAAATACTTGTGACATTTCCATAATTCCAGTCTAACTTCCATCAATTAAGTTATTAAATTTCAATTACTTACATTATTCAATTTTTATAATGTTAAAATAATTATTGATTATAATTCGTTAAAGCAATTGGCTGTTTTTAAATTTTTGGGCAGCTAGCGTTAAAAATTCCCCGCCCCAAAATGATCATTCGGGTCAGTGAGCTTTAATTTGGACTTTATTTACTTAGGTTGGGTCTGGATTTCCTATTTATATTTTTGTTTTATATTTATTTTATTAGGAAAGTATAAAAAAGAGAAAAGAAAGTAGAAAAATATTAAATTTCAAAAAGATCTCTATTAATTTGTACTTAAAGAGCAATGAAAGCGTTGAAAATTGTTTCGTTTTATAAATGATTGATATAATACTTATTTTAAGTGCACATCATTTAAACACAGAACTTGATTGATTTAATTTTAATTAATAAGTTTTCTTATCGAGCTTAAGATATATTACAAATATTTAAAAGATTGGGTACTGATGAGAAAAAGCTGGCTAACTTCTAAGACAGACAAGAGTTTGATTGTTTTTCCACAAAAATTGATTATTTATCCATAATAAATACTTAATTCAACCGCAAAAATTATATTAAATATCTTTTTTGGATTTAAAAAAATATAATAAAATTTGAAATTTAATTTTGTGTTTTTTACATGTATTTATTAAAGTTATAATTAATGCCAAGTCAGCCTAAGACTGTACTTTAATTATTTTCCATTTCTCTCAGCGCACATTATTGCCCAAAAGTAGGCTTTATATTTTCAGCATTTCTTTCTCTAACCAAAGAGACTCATTCACATTCTCTTATAATGAATATTTTACGTAACTTTGAAAGCTTCAAAAGTTCTATCACCAAAATAGTATATTTCATTGCTCTACGATTTTTAATGTTACAATTTAATTCTGTAAGTAAACTGTTGGAAACACAGTGCAGGATTTTCTAAAAACACACCAAATAAGATGGGAGAGACCCATGACCCGCTCGAGACCTACTCCGACTTGGTCGTGGTTGCCGCTTCGCCGGAGTGCTGGATGCCGTCGATAAAGTCGGTGCCATCGGGACCCAGACCTTCACCCTCCGCCTCCGTCCGCTCAAGGATCTCGCGGATCCGCTGCTCCGCCTCCAGCGTCTTGAGGTGATTGTAGCAGAGGTGCAGCTTGTAGGCCGCCTCGCAGCGCGTCTTGCCCTGCAGGTCGCTGCACTCCTTGATCTCGGCCTTCTCGTGCTGGATGATCGTCTGGACCTGGTTCTTGAAGGCCTCCTCCAGCAGCACGTTGTAGCGGTCCAGATCCAGAGTCTCGTACAGGCAGCTCACGAAGCACTGCAGCGGCTCGTTGTGCTTGAGATCGAGGAAGGGCATCTGAGCGCCTCCGGGGTAGTCCAAGTCTCCCAGGTTGTTCACCTCACCCATCGACTGGATCGGGGCCGGAACAACCTCGTTCTCGTTGTTATAATCGTTGCTCAGGAGGCTCATGTGGAAGAGCTTCAGCTGCGACATCGAGATCTCAGTCTTTCGCATGCAGGACCTCAGCATCTCCTGGCTAAGCTTGGGCTCAGTGCCATTCAGGGGATCCGGGATCAGGGTGCGGGTCATGGACATGTTCAGGGAGACGGTCAGCGAGCGGCTCTGATTGGGAGGATTTTTTTTAATATTAATTACTGATTTATAGATTTATAATAATTATTACCCAAGCTAAAGGCGCGAGGGCACTGAGTGCCAGGCACAGCAAGGACAGCCCATTGGTTTGAAGAGCCATTAATACGAGAATTTCACAAGCGATCGATGTTTGGTTGTTGTTAAAAATAAGTTCTGAACTTTAAAGCCAGTCACGGTGACACAGACCCCTTTTATAGAGGCCATTTTCAGGGATCCGATCTCCTTTTTAATTGCTGTTTAATTGTTCGTTCAAATCGATCGGAAAATGACGGTTATGCCTGACTGGGTCCCTAGACCATCAAGCGATCATGTTGACACTCAGAGCAAATAATGTGCCACGCCTCAGTGCATTGCCAAAAACATTTGCAGGCGAGAATTCAAATTAGCGTTGGTCAAAGGCCTCATTTGTCATATTTAATGGCCTCTATGATTACGCAAAAAGAAAATGGTTTTGCAAAAAGTTTCAAGCTCAATTTGGCAGATGAATCCACAAACCATTTAAGTTCCGTTCCATAAAACTGTTGTTAAAAAACTGTTCCGAGGCAATTACACTATATATTTAGGTTTTTTTTAAGCATTGTTGGCAAAATTCAATTAAAATAATCACTGTAATTTTCAACTAATTTGTTTTCGTGCATAATCAGACCTTTTTTTGCCCAGGAAAACTACAGAAAAAAACGCTTAGAATCTTGAATTAGATTAGAGAGGAATATAAACCAATTTAATCACATTAGTTGCAACCGCAACTCTATCTTTCCTTGGCCCTCCTCTAATTGACGGACTTAATAACAGTCTTGTGCTGATAACGGGGAACACGACCACAGCATCCCCAAGCCACATCACATATTGGTCTTTAGGATCAAAGGACCTCCACACGGACAGACAAAGGCGAAAGACAACATCGGAGCATGAAACAAGGCAGTGGCTGTGGCAGAGCCACCCCGCAGCGTAGTTTTTATAAAATGAAATTACATTAATGTGAGAACCGCAGGCTAACCCCCGACCAGCCCGACTCAAAGCATCCTGACTTGACTCCAACTCCCATTCCAACTCCCATCCCAGTCCAGGCCAAGACAGTTCCCTGCTCCTTGCCAAGTAACAGGAACGAGACAAGCCAAACAAGACGGCCAAGACAAAGGCTGATCTGATGCCCAGCATCGATGTCCTTCTCACGCGTCCTGCTCCCTTTGACAAGCCGCCAAGGCGGCTGTCTACTTAAATGCATTAGCTCGCGGGGGTGGAATCGGATGATTGGGCTGCCTTTTTAATAGACATTAGTAAACGCATCACTGGCTGTTGTTGGCCAGGCCCATCCTGCCTTCCCTGTGCAGACAACTGCAACTGAGACGGATGCTAAATGGAACTGACATGACAGCCAGACCGTTCGCAGGAAGTGACAAAATGAATTATAGACGCCAAGTCCATCAACACTTGGCAAAAGTTGCCGGAATTATAGTCTAGGAGTTATCAAAAATAGGAAGTAAGAGGGGATTAGTCATGAGACTGTACCCTGACCATGAAAATATGAAAGCTGAAACTCAAAAAGTATTGCCTACTTAGGTGCGTAGATTGATAAGCCCTTAAACCTAATATAAAAGATTTTGTTAGGAACCATTAAAAAATTCTATAAATATTTAAGCATATGATTATTTACTTTTCTTACCACAATGTTTTACATACGCAGTTGGTCACACTAACGTTTACATTAAAATAATCGAGTTTCTATCAGTGTATTTAAGCAAATCAACAATATTTTAATATAAATGTGAATCAATTGGTGGAACTACATTGTAAACCTTTAAATGTTATAAACTGGTGTATAATAGACCAGAAAAGATGTGACCATATATAATTAAATGAAAAATCACAAATTTTGCGAATAAATTCAAAATAAATAAACAAATACAAATAAAAACTGCAGACTCTTCTCGTTTTTACATTAGGCTTGAGCAAATATGAACTAAAATTTATTTCAAGAGCTCTATTAAATCATAAATAATTAATAATACTTTTCCTGCAATCCTATTAAACATTTTTCTCTCAGCGCAGAGGTAGTTCATCCTGTGCTCCAAATTCCCCAAAGCCAAAGCCGAAGCCAAAGCAATTGTCCCTTATGTCCCCCTCCAAAAATCGTTCCATCCCAAGTTTAACTGGTAAATGCAATTGCGACACGTGCTCAATGAATGTTTAATGATTTGTTAATTGGATTTGGGCTTTTAAAAACACGGCCGCATCCCCTTTTCCCTGTGTCCAATTCATTTGCCCGGCCGGCACGCATGGATGTATTCTCCTGGTAACCTGCATCCAGGTCCATCCTGGGTTGTGTGAATGCTCGTAAGTTCCGCCGCCGCTCATCAATATTTATGCCAAACATGAGCGTGCCAATGCCTTTGGGATCGGTCCTCCGACCAAGGACTTAAGCCCCTGACGACGGTCTGACAGTGGGCCCTAATGATGGCCCACTGTTATGCAAATGGGTGCGTGTGGCCCACGCAAATGGGTCATACTCGTACAGTGGAGCTTCCCATTGACAAGTCGAATATGCATAAGTAATTATGTATAAGAATTCCGTCTTTAATTTCCTCTGAGATGCAAAGGGGCGGGCATGGACTGTGGGGGTATGTCAAAGTTGCGAAAGTTATTTAACTGAAAAGTTTCTGTAAAGCTCAATGTCTTTTGGGGGTGGCTTAGTTGAGAATTCGTCAGGTATAAACTACACTGGAAAAAGTCTATTTTGTATTAACTCCACTGAAAAAACTCAATTTGTGATGTGGTTATTTTTCTACACTCAGATAAGTTGTAAATTTAATTAAAAACCTAAAGGCATGATATAGGAATAGTAATATTGATCAATTTAATGTAGGAATAAAAACAAAGTGGACTCTATTGTAAAGTTCCTATTTCGCAGGATTGGGTGGTATTATTTGACATGGATGGGCACCAAATTTTATTTTTGGAGCGACAACTGTAAACCATCCATGAGTCTTCATGCGTTGCAATTCAAGGAACTCTTCATGTACGCTCAATGCATTTCCTCCAAGAGCTTTGGGAGCTGAAAGAACTACCATTTGCCCATCCCTGCTCTGCGCCTATATGCCAAAATGATATATACAGAAAGATACGGGTTCTCATTGGTTATGCTTTAGTTTAACAAATTAGTAACGATTCACAGAAAGATTATCACACATAATACATTGGAAGCTGGGGGCTTAGATGTGGGCGCGGTTGTTGTAGTAGCACTGATACAGCTGGAAGGCGGTATCGCACTTATCGGCGCCCTTGAGCGAATCGCACTTGGCCTGGACGGCCTTGACATTGTCCTCGCCGGCAAGGGGACCCAGCTTGGCCAAGACCACAGCGGGCTGCACCTGGCCATCGACCATGAAGCCGGTCTTCTCCAGGAAGCAGTTGGCGAAGCACTTCACCTTGGTGTCGGCGTCCTCGAAGTTACCGGCTCTCAAGGCGATGGCCTGGTCCTTGGTGATGCCCTCCTGCTGGACACAAAGGGCACCATTGGCGTGGGCCAAAGCCTTCTGCTCATCGGACAGGTTGATGTCCTATTCAAGAGATATCTGGATTAATATCTTGACCCTAATGGCCATCAATCTGTACTCACAGCAATGGCTACGGCCAAAATGGCGGACAGGACAATCAGGAACTTCATGGTTGCAGTGGAGGAGAGATGCTTCAGTTAACCCTTTGGTGGCGAAACTGTTAACTTGACTCCGCCAACAGCTGGCTTTTATATGATTCCGAGCCGAGCGCAGCTAGAGTTTTTCGTTTTTGATTATCGCTTTTTGTTTTCGCTCTACTCCGCTGATCACGCCCCGTATATGCAATTATATATATGTCGGTTAGTTTATTTAAATCGCCGCTTTAATGATTCTCGACGCTTTGTATCGGATCTCGGTGATAACCCCGTCGCACTGAGTCACTTTGCCATTTCGGCTTAAAGTCCACTCGATGTATGTGGACAGGGCCTGCAATTAGTGAGGCTCAGTAAGTGCAGCGAGTTTATTACGATTCCCATTGTACTGATAATTGGCTTAAATGCCCCACACACTCGAGCTCATTATCGGAGACTGAAAATAATTTGATTTCCATAATGTAAGTGCTAATTGTATTGTCAGTTTTTCCAACGATTAAAAAACAAAAATAAATAAATAAAAGCAAATGCCGTACTTCCCAAGGGTCGCCGCGCTCAGCGAAGCGTCGGATAATTTTTTGTTTACAATAGATCCCAAAACCTTAAACTTGAAATGCGATTTTTTGTGGCCGTTAAGTTTTTTATGAAGGTGTTAACACAAAAAGTGCACAGAAAGCATGAGAAGGCAAGTTACGAGTAGTAAGTAAAGTAATGGAGAGTTCTCTCTCTCTCTTATTGGGAATAACCACTTGACAACAGTTCAATGTGATTTTATAAAGAAATATTGTTTAAAAATAAATAAAGAGAGGCTTAGGCTGTATTTTGAGTCTAATAATACTTTAAAGAAACCTACATTTATTAACTATTAATATTATTTATCTGTCTTTGGTGTCACCTCAAAACTGCCCTCCTTTCAATGAGCAAACAAAACTATAAATCTTCTGGTTATCTCACAAACTTGCTAATTATCTGGCAGCTCCATTAATAAGACACTAAACTTAAGCCAACCATAGACGAAGTCTGCAATACTCTTCTAATATAAACAGATTAAAGCCTTCTAGTCTTTAATTTGATTTCAGGCCAAAAGTAAAGTAATATATGCCTAGTGATAGTCTGGCTTTAGCAAACCAGTTTCAGGTTTTTTTCCCTCATTTCTCCCTTTGTTTTGTTTGCTTTTGGCCAAAGTTTGAAGTCAAGTGCCGGGATTCAAAGTCCAACAAACGAGTCTCAAGACCTCAAGTCCATTCGATGAATCTCGAACTGGTTTGCCTGATTAGGTTTTTAGCCCAAAAATGACGCGGTCTGTCTGGTAATCTGGCAATTAAAGTGATGCATTTTAAACACAGATCAGAACAGTTTAAGTGGCCCAAAACGCCCCCAAATTATGGTAATGGTGGCAGTTAACAAAGTTTGGATGCCTCCTGTACGTGCAACAACTTTTGGATCATATATTTTATCAATATTTATTGCTGACAGCATCGATAATTCATGACCTACTCAAACTATAGAGCCGTGTGCCCCGGCTGAGTAAGTTCGGAGGCAAAACTTACCGGAGCAAACTCGTAAATAGTTACGCACGACAGGCAAAACAGAATGTCAGAACGATTATTATGGCGGCCCATCGTCGCCTGCCAGGGCCACACAACACAGCAGAAATAAAATATTTAAATAGTAATAAATTCATAATGTCATCATGGGGCCATACTGCCTACGGCCGGGGGTCCTCCCAACGATTTATAGACAATAATAACTGAAAACACGAAGAACCGAGTGACTCCTCAAGTAGTTTGATTTCAGTTCAAGGAGTCGCAGGGGGAAAGTGCTGCCAAACTATCCATTTTCCAGGCAGATGTCCTTTTAAGACTAGGCATATTTTGGGGGAATTAAATAAGATATATTTATGATAGTTATATATTGGTTTTAACATTTTTTAGAGAAAAATTACTTACCTATGACAAATAATTGAAAAATAAATAGTTTGCCGGCTCGAGGTCAGGTTTGGAGAATAAAACAATTTTTATGTTT
>JAEIIF010019527.1:0-14585 GCA_018874455.1 Drosophila trapezifrons | reverse complement strand
CGGACGCGTTTCGGCTTCTCACCATCGAAGCCTCATCAGCGAGCTTTGCTATATGATCGATAACATGAAATCAAAACGATTTAAGCCATATGTTTTATTAGATACCATTTTAAACTGAAATGATTTTAGGATGAAATTTTAATTTTAGAATGAAATAGCTCGAATCTAAAACTGGTTCCTGTTTGAAAGGTAATCTCTTTTGATTTAAAAAATGTTGGTATCTAAAAGTTTTACTTTTTTTTTCCATAAAGATAATTAATTAAACAATATGACAAACGAAATAGATTAAAAAAATACAACTAAGAAGAAATTCAATAAAATTTTAAGTAAAACACCATCGCCAAATCAGTATACATGAGTTTTAATATAATTTCAATCATATATATAATATTGTATACGTTTATTTACACAGTTATAAATATATATATGGTATATATGTATATTTGTGGGTATTTAAAGACATGTACTATTGTTTAAAATGCCGTGTGCTCGCATAACGATTAATAAATGTATTTGTACTTTTCGCAAAGTAAACATGTTTTGTATATATGCAATACGATTTCTGCAATATTGTTTTGGAATAACACTCAGTAGACAGCTATACTATTTTTAGTGGTAAAGGTACTCCGTTATAATAGTTACCAAAATATGCCTCGATCATAAGTTATAGCCATATGTCTCGTTCAACGTTGGGTTTAAGGAATGCATAGGAATTCAAAGAGGTTAAGTACCTATAAAGGGATCTTTAAAATACATTTTGTTGCAGGGATTCAAACCGTAGCCTATAGCAATACCTGAATAATCAGAACAGAAACTGTAAACGAAACTAAGATTAAAGGAACTGTTTCTCAATGTAGAGTTAAGGCTTTGCGAATCGAAAAACTAACAATTGAATTTGCAGTGAGAGTTAGCCTTAACCGTCGTTAAGAGAGTGGTCCTAAATGCAATATTGTACGTAAACAAATATTTAATTTTAGTTATTTTTGATGTTATAAATAATATTAAACAAAACAACATAATTCAAGGAGCTTTAGCTATTTACATTTAAAATTTTGATTCAATAAGTTACCAAGAACGGAACCAAAGTATCTTTCAGTTTCTCCCTATTATTGTTTCAGTTTTAATCCCTGATCTGAAATTGGGTCTTCTATATTCAGAGGCTCACCTTTAAAGTTAAATAAACTTCCTAAATACTTTGTATCATATTTCAATACAGGATTACAGGATTTTCGAGGCAATAAAGTTAGGTAAACTTTAAGAGAAATCAGGCTACTGAATCCGTTTCGGAAGAATTGACTTAGGAATATCCAGAAGCTTCGTTTTCACTCTCCTCCACTATGGACTTCTTGTCATCCGCCTTGCTCCGACCCGTGAATCTCTCGAAGATGGTATGCTTGCCCCCACTCTTGACCTTGTCAGCGCCACCCGAGGAAGCTGCTCCCGTGAAGGAACCCCACGGCACCTTGCCGGCCTCCGAGGAGGAGAGGAGAATGGAGTACGAGGAGCACACCTCTCCCTCCTTGCTGTTCCGGATGCCGTAGAGGAAGTACACCACCATGCCGATGCACACCCAGACAAAGAATCGTACCCAGGTAACGGCGTCCAGGTGGACCATAAGGAGGATGTTGCAGAAGATTCCGAGGGCCGGGACGAAGGGAACCAGCGGTACCTTGAAGATCAGTCCCCTGGTGTTCTGGTTGTGCACCGCAATCACGGCCACACAGGTGCTGGCGGCGAAGATGATAAATCCGTAAATGAGCAGGGCCCACCAGGTCCCAGTGTACAGCTGCGTCCACGACACCTTCAGCTCCACGCAGATGGCGAAGCTCAGGCCGATGAATAGCATCACGGCCACGGACACCACGGATCCGGGCTCGAAGCGACCCAGCAGGGGCTCCAAGCACCGGAACTGTATCTTCAGCCTGCCGGCCAGCACCTCCTCGATCAATTCGCTGGTGGGCGTCGAGGCGTCCATGCTGGACTGCGATGCCACATCCTCGTCATCGTCGTCGTCGTCGTCGGGACTGCTCGGCAAGGCTGGCACCCTAATTGTTGTGTGGATCCGCTCCATGGGCCTGTACCGCAGGATGATCACGCTGGCCGAGACTATGGTGTAGGCCAGCAGGGTACCGATCGACATGAACTCCACCAGCTTGGCCAGGTCAAAGACCAGGGCGAGACAGGCGCTCAGGACCCCGGAGACCACCAGGTTGAGCAGTGGTACCTTGGGTTGGAAGATATAACCGTATAATCTATGAGTTTTTTATACAAAATCTCGATTTAAACCAAAAATTCTCAACTAGTTCTAGCATAAAACAGTTTTAATGGTTTCTTATGGCGAAATCGGGGTCCCTTACCTGCGTGGTGGTGTTAACCTTGCCAAAGCAGCTGAAGAGCAGTCCATCGGAGGCCATGGCATACATGCACCGTGGCAGGGCAAAGAGGGAGCCCAGCAGAGTGGTGGTCATCCCGCACAGCGCCCCAATGGAGATGAGGTACTTGGCCCAGGAGAGGTTCAGCTGGCCAAAGGCCTCCGGCAGCGAGGCGGCCGGGTTAATCTCGCTAATGGGGATCATGAGGGTGAGGGCGGCACTCACGAGGATGTAGCCCACGGTAACCACGAACAGGGAGAGCACGGTGGCAATGGGTATGGAGACCGAGGGGTTCTTGGCCTCCTCCCCGGAGGTGGCTATGGAGTCGAAGCCCACAAAGGCGTAGAAGCAGGTGGCCGCTCCCGCGATGACGCCTCCGATGCCGTAGGGCAGGAACCCGCCCTCCGCCTCTGACCAGTTATTGGTGTCCGCATACCAGAAGCCCACGCTGATGACCAGCACCATGACCGCTATATTGACCAGGGTGAGCAGGCTGTTGAACACCGCCGTGGCCTTGACTCCGCCGGCCAAGGCGGCCGCGTAAACGATGCACACCAGGAAGGCCAGGATATCCGGATATTGCGCCAATCCTGGCTCATGGATGCCCCCTGTGAGTGCGAGCGTGGTGTTGCCAATCCAACCGCCCAGCATCGAGTCAACGTAGCCGCTCCAAGCCCGGGCCACCGAGGCAGCGCCGAGCATGTGCTCCAGCAGGATGTTCCAGCCGATGACAAAGGCCCAGAACTCGCCCATCGAGATGTACGTGTACACGTACGCGGATCCCGCCTTGGGCACCCGCGTCCCGAACTCCGCGTAGCACAGCGCGGCCAGCATCGAGATGAAGCCGGCCAGGACGAAGGAGAGGATAATGCCGGGTCCGGCCATCTCTTTGGCCACGGTACCGGTCAGCACGTAGATGCCAGCGCCTACCATATGGCCAATGCCTGGGGGAAAAAAGCGGTGTACATAAGTGTCATGTCGCATGTATGTACCTTTGTCTAGGGGAGGTTCCCGAATCTCTGGGGGCTCAAAGGCAAGAAAATGAAACTGTGCGGGATTTAATTACAATCTGGTTTCGAGTCAAAAATAAGATGAGTTTGTCACATCTCTGGAGGGAAGGGAATCGTGTTCTTTGTAGAAATATTTTTAGGAAATTCCCCAAGGTCCTGTTTCTCAATTAAAATATTAATTAGCTTTAGCTATTCGAATATGGAAACTGTGAGACAAGTGGCAAGCTAGATAGTATACATTTCTTGAATTTATAGTGAGTGTTAGACCTAGTACAAGTGATAATAATAATACTATGAATATAATATACATGGATAAGAGTTCTAAGAGGCTTATATTTTCCAGATTCGCATACTTCTTTTCCATTAAATATGATTTGTTTTCTATGGCCACATAAAATCTAGTTACTTTTTAATTAATATGACAAGTTTCCATATCTTTTTGTTATGAGATTTGGGTAAGTTATCTTCATAGAAACATAATATATTTGGTGCTTGCTGAATAATGATTTCTTACAAAGATAGATATATATTTGGGGCTTAGTGATAGTTAACTTCAATGAATGAAGTTAGGTCCAAGTTAAAGGTTTCAAACTCAAGAAAGCTATGGAATATGACCTTTGCATCAAGAAGGCTGGGTACCAATTTGATATTTTAAAACGTTATTAATGAATATATTGGAAAGACTCTTCTTTATCTATCTCTGTACTCTTTTCCATCCTTCCATTCCCCATATAGAAAGATACTCCTTTATCACATCCTAGTGCCTAATAGTGAAAATAAAAGACAAAGCTGGCCAAAATCCCTCCCTAAATGCACCTTGAAGCTGGCAGATGCTATGATTGTCAGCATATACCGCCTGAGGTAGATTTAAAAAGTGTTTCAAATTCAGATACAAAATTATTACGCCTTAATCTACTAGAAACACATACTGCAGTAATAGCATTTCCTGTCCTATTTCATTAGAGTTACGTCGTGAAATCAAAAGAAATGGCTGGCAGTGGGAGAGCCTAATTACACTTTTTTTTAGCTGACAGATGTTAGGATAGTCCTCATAGAAATATCCCTTGTCATACTCCTAAATACCCCAACATATTCTCTAAAGTCAGTAGGGATTCCGGAAATATGCCGGCACTCAATTGATTTATCTCAAGTACCCAGTAGAGCAATGTCGAAGGTGTTGAGGCATCGGTTGAGCGGCGTCTCCATGACGTCAGTGGGCACCGACTTGGTTCGATTCATTTTGGTGCACAGACCCGACAATATGTGCTTCATGATGGCACGTCTAGAGCTCGGCATCCTGTCTAATTTGATTGAAACCAACTCTGAGGGAAGTTACGCCGCACAGGCAACACGATTTGAGATCGGAAAACTATGGGGATCCTGGTATTTTATTTAATATTTTGCGGCACTTTTTTGGGACACTTTCACTTGTTGTACACAAACAGCTGTGACCTGTATCGATTTTTGCATCAAACTCGAAAGCTCCACGGAGCTCCATAGCTTGCAGAATGTTTGCACTCTGGCCAGGAGGTAGCTTTCACCAGTGAGCTTTTTTTTTTGGTTTGAAATGCGATAAAAACTGTTTCCTTGAAACAAACATTACATTTAACAAATGTTACAGATGTAAAAAGTAAAAGAAAAAACTAAACTAACAAAATACAATAAAAACGGTTATGTTAACATGTTACCTTTAGTTAGAACCTAACCCTGAACCTTTGGTTGAGCCTTAGAAACTATTAAGACCATATTTCTGATTAAAAAATGAACAAATCTTGTAAAGAAATTTATATTAAGAACACCTTCAAGTAGACAAAACGCTAGATATTAAATTTTCTTACATCACCTGAAGTCTACAAAACAAATAAGTAAATAAGTAAAGATATAAAAATCAAATAAAAAATGCTCATATTAATATGTAACCTTTACTTAAGAACATAGCCCTGAAAACAGCCCTGAAGTATACAATGTGATTTTTTAACGCAAAACCACTAAATAATAATAATAATAAATAAATCTTTTGAAAGCGTACTTACAGAACTAAGAACTAACCGGAAATTAAAGAGCTAAATGCATTTCTGTAATTAAATTGGCGTTTCAATTGATCAAGATTTATGGTTCTGCGCTTGCTAGAATTGATTTTTTATACAACTGATAATTACCCATTAAAAACTTCACAGCTTTAAACTTGACCATGCGAACTTGACATCAATGAATTTTTAATGAAAATCTTTCAAATTAAGACGCTTAAGTATTGCTCTTCATGTGTTTCATTTCATTTTCAGTTATTAAATAATCGGAAATGGTTGCTTTGTTGGAAAATGATGATGACCTTTGCACGGTTTAAAAGCTCTAATTGTATTTGCTGTATTAAACATTGGATATATTGATGGACCTCTAACGTCCGAAGTCTAAAGCGTAAAGATATGTAATTATTTGCTTCTTTATGAAGCATCGACATTAATATTGATCACCTTAAAGGTGTGTCCGAACTTTTAAAACTTGTTGAAGAACAGGTGATAAGTATCAGCTTTTGCTTATTTTATTACAAACTTTGATGCCTAGGCTGCCAATGGCGATTTGCAAATCCAAGAAGATGAGAGTTTCGCTGATCTTCGTAATAAATATTTTGTCACACCCTTGATGAGCCCAAAGCTAAATGTTTTATTATAACCATAAGTCTGGATGTTTATGTGTATGATCATTGTGTTTTGTACAAGCCTAATCAACTGAAATTTAATGCAATATATTTAGGCAAGCATTTGGTAAAGTTTAAATTAAATAATCAAGACATTATAGTCGACTCGGAGATACTTTCTAACTTTAAGCGTCTGTCAAGGTAAGTATTATTTTATTTTCTATTTTTTCACATTTCTAATATTGTAATATTTCAACTAAGCATATGTGGAAAATTGGATATTTAACAATAATATAAAGTCTCATCCATATAGCCCTAAAACTTATAGAGAGAGAGAGAGAGAGAGAGAGAGAGAGAGATAAAGAGGTTTCCGTTGAAACGGACATACGGACAGACGGACATGGCTAGATAGACTCCGCTGTTTATGTTGATCAATAATACAGGGTCAGAAATCACTGCGTTGTGAACTTCTGACTATTACAATTGCACGCGTATAAATCTCAGGAACCTTAGTCCAAATGATAGTTGGCTGATCTTGATCATGATTTCATATACTTTTTTAAGACAAAATCCGCTTTCTTTTCTCTTCAATTTGAATACAATATTCTATGTACAGTACGTATACCCGGTGAGTACCGGGTACAATCAAATCGCAGTCTAGGTTACGTGATGTTTGTCAAAGGCAGAAGCGGCTTTGTCACCTCTGCTATCGCGGTATCGGTTCGATCGTGCATGCACTCGGGCTTGCAAAGGGAATTACCACTACACAGAGAGAAAATATCAATATAACAGGTGATTCCTCCTACTGATCTGTAATATAACAATTAGATATTTCAGACATGGTATTTTCGAATGTATCTTAGCATTTTTTATTTAGTTTTTTTATTAATTAAATTCGTTTATCATACGTTAAGATATTAATAATAAGAACGATGGTTAGGAAAATGCTGAAAAAATAAACGTACATGTTATATACGTGAAATGGGACACTTTCTTATTAATTCTTGTAATTGATATGATTTTGTAACAATTTGTTTTTGAAATATAATTTTCAGACAATATTTCATCGATCATCATACCCGATTTTCTCAGTGTACCCGTACCAAAGTCTACAGTACCCTACGATCCATTCATCCATCCATCCATCCGTATTCTTCTGCGCGCCCCTTACCCGTTCTCGTTCCCATGGCGACAGCTCCGATAGCCAACTTACCATATCGCCATGACCGTTGCCATTTGGCTAAATCTATCGGCATCACGAAGCGGACGCTGGGCTTCCAAAAGTCTGAATACTATGTTAATACCTGTTAGGGATGACCAGGCGCATCGGCAACCTGTCCGCTATGCCGGCTGCGGTTGCATGACAACATCTCCATCGCCATCGCCAGCTCCGCGTCCACATATCCCATCCCACTCCCGAGCCGACTCCGACTCCACGACCAGATGTAGTCACAATGACGGATTTTGACTCTTTGGCCCTAAAAGCACACCAGGCGAAGGTGCAGTTTTTCAGCTCGGTTTTCAGCTCGTCTCCGAAATGTGCCAGTCGCGCGCTTGGGTCAAGTCAGCGGCTAAGACGGCGGCCAAGACGGCGTGTGGATGCTGCTCACGCGTCCGCTCTGCCCACGAACTCCATATGAATGGAAAAAATAAATGGGCTTTAGCCTATGGGCTGTTAAATGCTCTATCTAAGTTGTAAGCTTTCAATCTAGGTTATAATTAAAGAAGTACGAATTTTGGATGGTAAAAGGATCTCTAGAATCCGTTAAGAATAATAACTTTAATTAAGGTATTTATTTTTACATTTTATTGAGAGCTGAAATATACACTTACCACTTTAATAACCTACTAAGACGTTAATATGAAACAGCAACTGTTAATGCTTTATTAACTTGTTTATTATTTATTTAATGGTCCCAAAGCATAAAGGATTTAAAATTATATACTATAAATTATAATTTTTATTAATAAATTATAGTTATAAAAGCTAAGAAGGTCACTGGATATAGTTGAGTCTAAGGACATTTCTTTACACATTTTTAATATTAAATGTCTATACATAAGCCTCCGAATTATTAAATGTTTAAGTCTCAATAATAAACTTCTTACTAGTGTTTGCTTTCCATATTTAGAATCCAATATCCTGAAACTTGTTTACTCCGATTAAATTGAAACAAATGAAGATTTTAATCACAATAACCCCTAACATTTTTAAACTCCAGTCGAAAGCTGGTACTGTTTGATGTATTATTTTTATTGATTTTTTTCTTTGCAATGCTTAGATAAATCTTAATCTATATTCCATTCTTATGTGTTTATATTGCCGGCTGTCCCAGTACTCGTTTTTGGCCGCGGAATAAATTAGCCCAACTTGCTAATAAATCGGAATAACCCCTCTGCTGCCAGCTGAAAGAGTGTGCGTGTATAAAACACTGCGCGAGCAAACGTAAAAATAAACAACAAACAATATATAAAAGCTACTAGCATTGGTGTTTTTCTTGCTGTTTTTGTTGCTGTTATTTTACTTGCCGCGTCTTTGGATTTTTGAGGCAATATCCGAAACGATTTTTGTTAAATCATACGGCCGTGTGTGTATATAAACGAAGACGAGTCTCCTCGGCGCTTAGTGCGGCCACGTCCACTTCGCCAGCTGCATCCCAGCGACTTACTATTTCCCCCAAGCACGAGTCCCAAGCAAGTGCAGTAAGTCCTCTCCAAGTGATAAGTGTGTTCCACTAAGATCGAACGTTTAAGTGAATTAATGTGACCACCTCGATCGGTGCCGCCAATTAAAGTGCGAGCCAAGTTAATAAACTGAACTGAATAATGTGAACTCAGTGACAAGCCAAGAACTGGCTTGCAGATCATTTAAGAAATACCTTAAATTAAATGCAAGCTACAAATCTTATTACAGAATCAATTACATAACTGAACTAAAGCCTATTTGGTAATTTTGTACGACATTCGACAAAAGAAATACGTGATAAAATCAATAAGCTTTGAATTTTATGGTTGGTTCCCTTAAAGCCGATATTACCTTGTTTGGAGTATTTGTCAAGTCAACTGAAATTTGTTATATGAATATAATGGATTTAAAAAAAAGACATTTATTTAATGAAGTTATACAACAATTTACTGATTTCCCTTTCCACCCACTCACAATGGCCATTTCTGTATCTTTAGCCGGCTCAATTGACAATATAAATTGGCCAAAATTGTGAGGCCTTTTAAGTACCAACTGCAAATAAATATGTTGGTCCATAAAGCAAGTAATTATAATCCCAAAAACATAAATAAACTCCAGACACAACGAAAATACATTTATTTGGTTAGATTTTCCGGTCTTCAGACATGAATTGCTGATTAATTTTAATTTATGTGAATCTAGTCAAATTTAAATGTGATGATATCTCAAATTCAGAAGCTTTAGTGACTATTAATTATGGCTACAGAAAAAAAGATTAGAATTCCGCTTAAATATGACATATTTATGTTGATTTTATGAGTTTAAAAACTTGAAGTGTGTGCACTTATAAATTAGAGCACTAGACACCTTTGGCTCTTCTTTAAAGGCTTCATATTCGATTTATACAATTTTTGTTACATTTGCCTGAAAACAAGTTCATCCAACATTTTAAAATGTAATAAAATTTAAAAAATTAATAATGTATAAAAGGAACAAGAAGTACGCGCACACTGACCTTGTTTTGTGAACTTATTCTCGCCGAATTTAATGCCTGTGATGCAAGTAATTATATCCTCGCGAAAAAAAATAATATCTTTTGACAGAATCATATTACTAAAATAAAACCGTTCGGCTTCGGGTTAAACCTGAATATAATACGGATTATAAAAATCTCACGGACTCTAACTGCGTACATTTTTTATACGTATACTTATTTCGTACAAATGAGCTTCGGGGAAGATCAATTGATTTAAGCGTTTCGGGGTTATTAAATAGCATTCTTTTTGTAAATTGGCTTACCCGTTTTTTCTGCGTTTGTTTGTAATTATTTAAAACGCGAAACAAGTTTCGCAGATCCGGTGTTCAAATGCCATTTGCATTTCGTTGTTTATTTGTCAATATTGCTAACTGTATTTTATTTATTTAAGTACCCAGCAGGCGCGAATTAAGAATATGACTTTTTTATGGCCCATCTGCGGGTCACTTGCTCATGCTTGAACACAAAAATACGGTTTTAGCTAAAAAATACATATCATTTATGCTAAGCACACAGCAAACTTAAAATTCAAATCAAATTGCTTGTTAAATGCCTTAAAACGAGTAGTAGCTTACCAAATCCGCGCTCATCCCAAATTGGCCATTAAATGAATCGCCATCGATGTGACCATAAAATATAGCCAACAAACAATGCAAGTCAGCCGCATTTCACCGATTTGTCAATCAGTTAAGGCCCAATTATGAGAACCAATCGCTTAGAGCGTCTGGAAATCAATCGCATTTGGACATACTACACATAATATACATACTACGTGCCCATGCATATATTGATAGCTGCGATCCGATACGATAGCGCCTGGCCCGCGGACTAATCACCTGTTCGCCGTGATTAATACGAAGATATACGCCTATGCCAGCCGCTGAAATGTCAAGAGTTCAGGGTGAAGCCATCAATGTCCAATGCTCGGAGGCGACGACGCTGTTGTTGGCCAGCACACAATTGAATATGATTGCTTACACACACACTCCGGGAGATCTCATTCCTTCTGCCTTTCGATTTCGACACCCAAATAATCTTTTGAAAATTATAATTGACCAATTATAATTATTTGTGGAGTCCCCCCAGAAATATGAATCTTTAAATTCTGTTTTAAATAAGACATTAATGTGCTTGTTTGTCCAGCAAATTAGATAAATGACCCCACCATTAACCTAACAGGTTGAGAAAATAACTATATCATGGCAAGTAGCAAGCATTAAGAGTGGCCCACAAATAAATGGCCAATTTTTTGACATGGTGAACCAATTTTTATCAAATTGGATATATAATTATGCGCAGTCGTATAAAAAACAACGTGCAAACTGAGATATATCAGGCCAATGCTGTGGGCTACCACTAAAACCTAATAAAAAAATTGGGTCGGCGAGAAGCAGGGACCAAAAGAAATACCATATTAATCGCGTTGAATATGAATCGGATGTATGAATGGATGGATGGAGTTTCATCATAATCCGCTGGACATCTTGCTAATTTTATTAACAACCGTGACGATGTTTTAAGCTTTTTCAGGGATTAGAGTAAAAGGGTGATCTTTGGGTAGGGAAAAGTGATCTAAGCACTCTAAAGTGGTGAATTGTTTTCCCTTAAATCTATACTGATTAAGCTATAACTTATTAGGAAGCGTAGTGATTGAATCCCATTGATCCCAACATTGAAATTATCTGTGGAGTGACGCAAGACTCGAGAAGAACCAACAGCAGAAGAAGACTCCTCACATGCCAAATCATCCGTAATCAAATGGTACTTTTTTTCACGTCTCGTTAGCTTAATGCTTGGAATAACCTAGACAAAAGGGGCCACAATGAAAAAGCACCTAATCATCCGGGGCTAAGCACAGCCACATCCAACATTCGGTTGGTAAAAACAACCGTCGGAGCTGCAGAAGCCAATGCCACTCACAAAAGCCCCCAAAAATCGAAGCCCCTTTATTATCAACTGCGGCTAAGCAAATAGGCACTAGGCACCAGGCACTCGTCACTATTTGTTTCGCCGCTGCTCCCTTCGCTTCGTGTTGAATTTATGGATTTTGAAATCTGCCGCACACTTTTTTCATTTTTCTTTTTCTTTTTAAAGGTTAGTTGTGTTATTTAAAAGACCAAACCCGTTTTAGTGCCGCGACGCGGAGTCGGTGCAGCACCCTCCGTTCCATTGGGCAAAAGAGGTCCGGCTCATCTCATCTCAACTCGCGGCTCGTGCAAATACTTGTCGTCTTCTCGGACAGCATGCACTCAACCGTAATTAGCGATAAAGAAGATCTTACCTCACCCGATTTGCTCTGGAGATGGAGATTGAGTTGACAAAACTCTCGACGAACGCCTCTACATATTTCGTTTTTCGCCAAAAATAGTTTCTTCATCGCTTTTACGATGTTTCTTTCAGACACTATATGATCTCTCAACCCTTTTCCGCCTAACTCATGAATGAGTCACGAACAGAGGAGGTTGGTTGGTCGGGGGATTAAGTTTCCACCTCGAAGTCTAAATGCGCCATAAATTAAAAGCGATACTATTAGGACAGTATAGCTATAATTTTAATTTATTGAAAAAGCTTAACTTGAAAAATAGTATTACCCTTTAGCGCAAAGATATAAAAAATCATTAAAATTGGCATACTTCCACCTGGACAGTATAAAGTTACTTGGCCATTAATTTTTCTATATTTTATTATTTCTGAATTATTTAAAAAACCAAGGAACGATTTATGTTGAGTCGTAGATTCATTTAAAAACTATATGCCATAAAGTAGAGCTATAAGTTTTATGGTTTTAGCCTTGTGAAGTCTGTACACTGTAAGTTTGCCATTATTTTTTGCTATAATAATATTATAATAATAAATGATTAGGTGAAGTAATTAAATAATAATTTATAATATAATAAAAATATAAGTGTTGAACTTTTATCTTTGTAAAAGGTAACCTTTAATATTTTATGTTTATGTTCTGTTATGTGCTTCGTTATAATATATTAGAACTTAGTCGCTTCAAGGCGGATTAAGTTCTTGATTAAATGATTGACTTAAGTACCATTAAATAGCACCACACTCTACACTATTACCTTGGTCAGTCTTTTAATAATATATCCCCTATATATTTTTTTTTTACAACATTTTCATTCACTTGATTACAGATAAAGCTTAAGACTTTTAATTAAGAAGATGGTCAACATCGGCCACATATTCGTGTGGGCCTTGCTCTTGGTGAGTTCAATAACTTCGGATCTCTAGAGATCGCAATCAATTTATGATTATAATTCCGATTAACGTTCAAGGCCATTACTTCGGGCACTGATCTGAGCGACGATGACTCTTCGACCAGATTAATCCGCGACACATCTCTGTCGGCCAAAAACATCGAGAAGATCGATGTGAAATGCGACCAAGGTAATGGCATGTTGGTCGAGGTTGAGTTCTCGGAGGACTTTGAAGGAGTCATCTACAGTCAGGGATACTTCAACGACCCCAAGTGCAAGTATGTTTACTTTTCGTTATATTTGGCAGTTTCTTAATTAGAGTTTTATTCCAAAAGCTATGTGAAGGGCGACAGAGCTGGTCGTAACTTCGTATTCTCTGTGCCATATGATGGATGCGGCAGCAAGCCCGCCTGCTCCGTGTGCGCCTCAATCGAGAACATCCTGATCATCCAGGATGACAGGGACATTCAGAACAGCTTTGACATTGCGCGGAAAATATCCTGCAGTCGAGGCGATGAGCGGGAAAAGACCGTGTACTTCAAGCCATTTGTGGTGGACATGTTGGAAGTCATTTCCGTGGACACTCCCAGTGGTCCTGTGCAGTGCTGGATGGAAATCGGCATTGGCACTCCGCCCAATATCAAACCCATTGTGGGCACTCTAAGCCTCGGAGCCGACATCACGTTCACCATCAACGTGAAACACTCGGAACAGAATTGGGATGTGAATATCCTGCAGTGTTACGCCTCGGACGACATGGACTTCGAGGCCCGGACCACGAAGAGACTGCAGCTCTCGGACAAGCGAGGATGCTCGATTAAGGAGAAGATATTCGGGGAGTGGAGAAGGTACGAGGCGGCCTCTAGTCTCACCACCACCTACTACAACACCCTGAAGGCCTTCAGGTTCCCCGACCGATCCCAGGTCTATCTGAAGTGCGACATTGAGCTCTGCAATGGTGCCTGTCAGAGGGATAACTCTTGTGACAATTCGAATAATATCTTGTGCCCCGAGGACCCCAACGACCCTCGCAGGGATCCCTCATGTGGCAGTTCTCAGACCATTTCATGCCCCGAGGATTCCACAGACCCGCTGTGTCTGCAAAATCACCTAAAAAATACAACGCCAAAGCCTCGTTGCTACCCCGGGTCAAGGGATCCAGGCTGTCAAACCCCCACTCTGCCACCGACCACCATTAGGATCCCCATATCCCCAACATTCCCGCCTAAGCCTCGTTGCTACCCCGGCTCCAGAGATCCCAGTTGTCCACAACCGCCGCAGACACCCTCCGGACCACCAGCCACTTATCTACCACCCACAACTAGACGTATTAAGGAACCATTCACTTACGCTACTCCGACGACTGAGACACCCATAGCAACATCCAAGCTAAATTGTTACGACGGTTCTACAGATAGGCGGTGTACAAAGGAACCAGTTACTTATCTCCCACCAACAACAAAGAGAGTTACTTCTTATACACGCACACCTATAACTGCATCGAAGCCGACACCGAAACCTAGTTGCTACCCAGGCTCTTTGGATCCCGAATGCCTGAACTGCTTCCCAGGATCGCAAGATCCGAGATGCCCCAAGGTTCCAACCACTAGGAAGGCAGGATGTTATGAGGGTTCGGA
>JAEIIF010019518.1:0-18045 GCA_018874455.1 Drosophila trapezifrons | reverse complement strand
GGTGGAGAAACATCGATGTTTTTCGATGTTTCAAAAATAAACATCGATGAAAAAAACATCTGCTGTTTTTCGATGCTTTTAACAGAACACCGATGTTTTGAAAAATTTACAAAAACATCGATGCATCGATGTTTTCATCGATGTCCACAATCTTTATGGTTTTAACTTTTATAGCTCAGTATGCCCGTCTGCTTTCAAAAAGTGCAATGCGCGCCATTGACACAAATTCGAATGGAAACTGGGACACCAGGCTAAGGTTAATGAATGCAAAAGACAAACAAGGGACATCAACAGGAAACTAAAACTCCGGCTCTAAGTCAACTACTAAAGGGGCGTGGTCGCCATGGGGGCGTGGACTCCTGCATGGCTAATGTATGCGCTGTCTGGAGAGTAAAAGGCCACGGGCACGGAAATTCCGGACACAGTCTGCTCCGGAATGGCCAACTACTATCGACGCAAGAAGCCCGACGCGGTATTTCTCAACGCCAAGCCCCTGAATAGCGCCAATGCCCAGGCCTATTTGTATGGGGTTCGCAAGTACTCGATCGGATTGGCCGAGCGCCTGGATGCGGATTACGAGGCGCCGCCGATGGACAGGAAGAAGACCTCGGATAGCACCGCCTCTAACAATCCTGAATTTATTCCGGTGAGTTGTGGTGTCTCTTGTCAAGGAATTCCTTTAAAGGAGCTGGGGGATAGAGTGTGTTTTACAGGAACATTTCTCCGGTCAACTGGTTCCTACGGATTATTGGTGTCTTGCCCATCGTTCGACGTGGTCCCGCCCGTGCCAAGTTCGAGATGAACTCAGCTCCGTTCATCTATTCCGTGGTTTTCTTCGTGCTCCTGGCGGTGAGTTGGGAAGGAGAAGCTATGAAAAAGCACAGGTTATATAATCATTAATCCCTTTCCATTTTTACCCAGTTCTATGTGGGATATGTGGCCAACAATCGCATCCATATAGTGCGCTCCTTGAGTGGACCCTTTGAGGAGGCGGTGATTGCTTACCTGTTCCTGGTCAACATCCTGCCCATTATGATCATACCGATCCTGTGGTGGGAGGCCAGAAAAATAGCGCGACTCTTCAACGATTGGGATGACTTTGAGGTGCTCTACTATCAGATCTCTGGGCATAGTCTGCCCCTGAATCTGCGACAGAAGGCCGTGTACATCGCTGTGGTGCTGCCGATCCTGTCGGTCTTATCGGTGGTCATCACCCACGTAACCATGTCGGATTTAAATATCAATCAGGTTGTTCCTTATTGCATTCTGGACAACCTGACGGCTATGTTGGGCGCCTGGTGGTTCCTCATCTGTGAGGCCATGAGCAATACCGCACACCTGCTGGCGGAGAGGTTCCAGAAGGCATTGAAACATATTGGACCCGCTGCCATGGTGGCGGATTATAGGGTGTTGTGGCTCCGGTTGAGCAAGTTGACCCGGGACACGGGCAATGCCACGTGCTATACCTTCGTTTTCATGAGTCTGTATCTCTTCTTCATCATCACTCTGTCGATTTACGGATTAATGTCGCAGCTGTCGGAGGGCTTTGGCATCAAGGATATAGGACTAACCATTACGGCTCTGTGGAACATTGGACTCCTCTTCTATATCTGCGATGAGGCCCATTACGCCTCCGTGAATGTGCGTACTAATTTCCAGAAGAAGCTCCTAATGGTGGAGCTCAATTGGATGAACTCGGATGCCCAGACGGAGATTAACATGTTCTTGAGGGCCACCGAAATGAATCCCTCGACCATCAACTGTGGTGGCTTCTTCGATGTGAATAGAAGTCTTTTTAAGGGACTCATCACCACTATGGTCACATATCTCGTAGTTTTGCTGCAGTTCCAGATCAGTATTCCCACCGACAAAGGCGATTCGGAGGGGACTACCAACATTACGGTGGTGGATATGCTGATGGATAGCTTGGACAATGAAATGACCCTCATGGGTTCCTCCTCCACTACTCCAAGTACAACAACGAGCTCTAGTAGAACCACAATGGCACCGAAGCACAAGGGCAGGAAGGGTTGAAAATAAATAATTGTTAAAGCAATAGGCGAAAAATAGAAACCAAATATTAAGCATACAAAAAGTATGTGAAACAAAAATATACACATCTGTAGTTGCGGCCAAAAATAATAAAAGCACTAAAAACTTGTTGAAAGTGTTTTAAATTAGGAAATGTTTAAGGTAGTTTCCTTGTCTCAAAAATATTTCTGGAATATTGATATATATTTTGCTATTAAGTCCCTTAAGATATTCAGTAATTTACTGAAAACTGATATCTGAAATCGCTTTCAATGATCGATAAAATGAGATAATTTCTTGCATAAAAAAAGTCTCTCCTTTTAACAAGATATGTTTCATATTTGCACTTTTATTTGATATTCATATTCTTATCTTTTTTGTTTTGTGCTTAAAATATTGCAAGTTAACAGAATTTAAGGCCAATATTGTTAAATAGAATTTCGTTGCTATTTAAATTTAAATTTCAATTATTTCGACGCTCTTTACGGCAACAAAATGCAACTTTAACTCCAGGCGAACTTTTGCTGCGGTAGCTCAGTTGCTAGAGTCTACGACTGCCGCTTGGAAGACCCGGGCTCGAGTCCTGCCAGTGACCAATTTTTAACTTTTTTTTTTTTTATCTCTTTTATCATTGCCTTTTAAGTTTAAAAACTATTTTTCTTCGTTGCTAACATTGTGTTTAAGTGCAGAAGTGAGTAACGCGGCTTACCGACTTTAATAGTTAGTTCTACACAAAAATAGTTGTATTTTATGTTATATTGCCGGCAAACGATCCCACATACTCCCCGATTTTAGGCACTGCCTATGGGGATATATCTTTGTTAACATGCCCCTCGGTCCATATCCATTGGCTATCTAAAATAGTATCTCTGCTATATCCATATCACACTCGGTTTTGCCATACAGAAACTGCAGTGCAAATTGCAATCAAGACACCTGATGGGGAAGTTCCAAACAAAATTCGCTATCTCTCTTCGGGGACTTAACACTGTCCATCTGGAGACTCGGTTAGGATGTGCTTGTAGCCATTGCTGCCCAGATACATGTGCTCGCGTTGGAAATGGTAGGGTATCTGTAAGTTATTTTGATATTTAAGTTATTTGGGAATACTTGAAAGTAATTATCAACTCACGGCTCCTGGCGCTGGACAGGGTATAGCCACAGTGGCAATCTCCCGGAGTTTATTCATGGTCCGCAGGCTCTGGTAGAAGCTGTGCATTACATACCACTTGCAGTAATCCATGCAGATCATGCTATAGCAGATGATAACTTGAAAATCGAAAGGGGAAGTCTATTAAAAATATATTCAAATATTTATTGAATTATTTCCACTCACAGTAGGGAACTTGGCCGCCCAGAAACTGCACCATCTTCGTATCCCTCAGCATGAACACCAGTGCTCCCAGAGCAATCATCAGCAGGAACTCCACGATCAGCCAGGGAATTATCAAGCCAGGACGATTCTTGTAGACCCCAAAGAACAGGGATATGGCACTCAGGGCATAGGTTCCAGCGATTCCTGCCATAACATAGAGGACATTCTCAGTGGCAGCCGCCAACTGAGCTGCTGTCTGCAGTCGCAGATCGTTGTGGAACGGCGACATGTTATAGAAGCCATTGTCCTTCTGGTCCAGTATATCCAGCTCCAGGACCTGGCACATCTGCTCGGCATGAGCCAGGCCAAGGAGCACCAGGAAGAGGGCACAATGCGAGATCAACTGTGGGAGGAAAAGGAAATTGAAATTTGTTATAACAAAATATGAAACTATTTGATATTTTAATATAATATAATTATTTTAGAGTTTAGTAGAATTTGATAAGAACAATATTAATAATATCTTGAACATTTAATTATAAAATCACTATAAAATATATTAATAATAACTTTATCATTTAAATTGTAAGATATTTTCTGGCGAAAGCGAATACCAGAACAGCTTCACCGATCTCCCGAAGCTTGCCCTTGCAACTGAGCGATAACCGGCAGTGTGCCCTACAATTCCCAACCACTTCTGGCTGCACTGGCAATGACGACGTCTGAATTTACCGCCAAGCTTTAAAAGGGCGCTCGTCCTGGCACGTTCCGATCCAAGGAGCAAAGTGCAGACGCATTGCGCCGCAGGAGCGTCTCCTTCGCCGCCCTCTCATTCAGGGGGTTGGCGGGGGCGAGCGTCCCATTGCCGCCTTCGATGGCTCCTTGCGCGCCCAGTGGGGTATGGCTTTGCATATCCAGTGCGTAATTTTTGTCATGGGGCAGGCGGCTGCACCTCGAACGGGTCCATTTGGATTGCTGGGGATTCCCGGATCCTCCTGCGTGCCAGTGGTCCTGTGCGCCGCGCCCCGCCTTATAAATTAATCTAGATATCCTTACATAAGAATTTTACTACTGTTATTATTATTATAATTACAGAGAGCAAGGGTATAAAGTGAAATTCCTGACGTACAGAATTTATTTTTACTGTTATTCTTGAGTTTGAACTAAGGTCCTGTAAGGGAAAGTTGTTTTTCCACTAAAAGCTTTTCTTACTTATATATTTTCACATGAACAACTGTCTTAATTTAACTATGATTGATATTAAAGATCTTAACACCTTGTTTTTAAGAAGTAAATAGAGTTTTTCTCTAGAATTTCCACTCACCAACTGATAGATGCTGGTGAGCAGCGCCGTGGTCCTTAGATTCCTGGGTGAAACCGGAGTCATTAGCATTTCCCAGGTGCGACGACAGCAGCATTTCCACTTGCAGCCAGCGGCGGACGCCGCACTGACCGACGGCAGTAGCATTTTCACCGGAGTTTTCCCTGACTTTTCCTTAATCAATTTATGGATTTTTCCCGCTTTCGCCGCAGCTAATCAGAAGAGGAATGCGTCGCAACTGTTTCCGCGGCTGTTTCGTCATGCAATTGGATCGAAAATGTCCAAGGGTGGGGTTGCTGGCGGTGACCTCGCCAAGGGGTTGTTGAAGGTGGGCGCTAAGTGTGTTGGCACCCACGCGAACCAAACTTTTCCGGAGCTTTGGCCTGTGGTTTGGGCCAAACTGCACTGGTGAACTAACCGAAAAACTGTGAGAACAGAAGGACAAGGTCTGTCAAATGTTTTGACTCGCGGCAGAGCTTTTTGGCCAGTGTTTTGCTTGGGTTCGAGGGAAGGGTATCTGGACTATGAGATGGGGTTGGTTTTTTCATAAATTATAAATATAAAAAACTTATTTGAAACTATTTCTGCTTACTTGTATGAATAGTATTTCAGGAAATCGTTAAAAAACCTTTTTATGTACAGGCTTCAACTGGCTAAAAACATTACTTACAATAAAATTATGCTTTGTTCATAAATCAAAACAACAACCGTATTTTCTAATATATTTTTCTAATTAAAGGGTATTTCATTCTTCGTTATGAGAGGAATAAATTCAACTTGGTAAACTTTTTGTTGAGGGTAGTTTCCCTCTTGAAACCGCGCAGATGTTTATCGCCCTCAAAATAAGCGAGCTTTTTGGCTTTTCAAAGCTTCCGCCAGAGTTGCCACTCATTGGCAAGACCTTAAGCAATTAAAGTTGGCTCGGGACTTCCCCCTGCTCCGCCGCGCCCGTTGACTGACCCCCTCCGTTGCTATGATAAATTTTTGCATTTTAAAAGTCAATTTACACTGGAACTATAAAAATGTAACATAAATTCTGCCAAAGCAGGCCATAAAACTCCGGCAGTCGGCGCGGAAAGAGAATCAAAGTCGTGTCGTTGCCACTGGGCAACCAGGCAGCCAGCCGAACCATCGGGAACCCAGGAACCTCCTCATCACTGCAATGATCATTTTGCACTGAGAAAATTAAATTAAATCTATAATAAGGATGTTGCCTTCCACGAAAATGTATTATGATTTAAAGCTGGAGTTATAAATAGTAAAAAAGCTTATGAAACTTCAGTAAGTTAAGTAAGTTTACTAAGTTTTAAAAGCATTTCCTATTGAAAAATATATCTCAATTTTTTCTTCTTGAGTCTTTTTTCCAAGTGCTTGGACCCGAACCTTATGGCGCTCCCTCTCCGAGTTGGAAGCTACTTGTGGGCCTAATTGATTGTTTTTCTACGAGCTTGGAGCTGGAAGCTTGAAGCTGGCGACTTCTGGCGAGGATCTGGCTTCAGCACCGGTACCGGGACCTGGGATCATCTCAGCTCACAATGTTGGGGCCCATTGGGATGATGATGAAGACCTCAGGGGCAATATATGGCCGAGTGCGCTGTTGTTAGCGGCTTGTTATCATTGGGCGTGTTTTATTAACTTTTAAGCTGCCATACACGCGAGGGGCCATAAAAAGTGCAACTGCCGGTCGGCCGGCCAGCCAGCCAAGCAACTGAGAAAACTGCAAAAGTCAATTAAAAATTTTTTACATTTGTTTGCACACAGAACGGAACGGAACGCGATTTCGGTTTCTGTTTCTTGTTCCATCCTGGCGCGATAATCATAACTGCAAAAAAGTAAGAAAACTACGCGCAGGCGTCGCCCGTCAATAATTTATGGCCCCAAAGGATGGGATCTTTGGGGGGTTAAGCGGGCGGACGGGGATGGGGTACAGGTGAGCTGGGGCACAGGTGAGCCGGGTAGCCGGCAGGCTGGTGTATTGAAATATCATCTCGCAACCATTTGCCGTTCAATTTGCGTTCGCAACGCTCTTTTGATTGGTTTTTCCAGCCCATCGCCCTCCAACCTCCGCCGGCGATCCTCGCGATTCGACTACAAATTGATTGCCTTAAAGTAACTTGTAAAATGCATCTAAGAGATGCACGGTGAGAAATTCAGTGACCTAAAGGGTTACAGCTCTGAGCCTAGGCTTGACATAGGTATACTATTAGTTTTAAAATTTCAAGAACAAGGCAGAAAGCTATAGTTCTTAGTGATTAAAGTTGCAAGCGCTTCAATGTATATATATTTCTACAATATATTTAAATAACTATATTTTTTAATTGTTTGTAACGGATAAAAAAAAAAAAGTATCACTTCAGGGAATTTTAATGCAGTATATATTATTATTTAATCATATGTTATATTATATATTGAAAAATGTTCTAAGAATAATGCCGTAAAATGTTCATTAAAGAACTCTAAGGGGGTAATAATAATTTTGATAATAAAAATCACCAGAAAAGGTGCCTAGAAGTATGCAGTATATATTATTTTTGAGCCTTTACCAAATATCCATGTAATATTTTTAGTGGGATATATACATAAGTTATAATAAAATATATTATGATAAATCTATTAAATCTTTTAAAAACGTAATAAGCCAAATACAAAATGTCTCTAAAATTTAATTTTTTCAGAGACTTAAGCTTTTTTTTAAATTCCATAGGTGGTGGGCTATTACAAATTTATTTTGTTAATCAACACACAAATTAATTTTAAAATTAGCTTGTGTATGACAATTTCAATATTTTTGTCCAAGTGTAGACTTCCCTTTTGCTGTTGTTGTGGCGTTTCTGCCGCTTCCTGGGCTCCTCTTTCAGCAAAAAACAGAAGCAACATTACAAATGTGTGGCGTTATTGCCACGGGGGAGGAGTCTGGAGTCAGGGAGTCAGGAGCATCGACTTCTTTTTGATTAAAAAGAGGAAAAAGGCCAGAGGAGTGGGAGCTGAAATAGGAGTTGAAATCGGAGTTGGACTCGGACTTGGGGAAGGGGTTGTTGGCCAAAAGCAATCGACGTTGTTAACAAGCATTTCAGCGCATGACAATTGGCATGCACACCTCCGGGCCATTAATATGCAACCGATGCTGACACATTTGGAGCTCAACTCAGTTGCTGCAACTCCCGTCACTGCAACTATCCAATAAGGCAAGGGGCCTTCGTTCGGTTATTTAATCACAGAAATCCTACGAACATAAATAACATTTCCCCGACTTATTTGCACAATTTGTTTGCCTGTTTTGACAGTCGGGTTTGCAGGCATTTTGCGATATCTTTCGCTTAGGATATGATATGAAAGTTGCAGAGGAGGAGGTTTCCGAGGAGATTGCATGGTGGAGTTGGCGGTGAGGATATGGAATGCAAGTGCAATGGCATTTATCGGGCTGCTGATGGGGTTCCGAAAGTAATTAAAGCTATGGCATCGGATTAAAATGGGTATTTTATCAAGGGGTTAACATATTGCTGGAATTCGTGGGCCTTTAAAATAATTAATTACCCAATAGATTTTACTAAGAATTTGTAATTTATATTTTGTATTATTAAATTCATTGTATGCCTTAGAAGAAGTAAAAAGTTATAAAACCAAAGTGAGTATCCTTAAATTTCTTATCTTATCTGTTCTTAAAATGAAGTCAAATTATCTTGTTCATAAATTAAACAATATTATAAAAAAATTTAACTTATTTTACTCTAAAAATTCCAAAGTATCTTTACATTTACCTTGTATATTTAAGCTTCTTCATATTTTCTGCTTCATAGCCCAGCGAATCCTTGACATCCTTCCCCTCCTATCAGTTTCATAATTTCGCTAAGCATTTTGCACCTTTGACTGAATCCAAAATCCCCAATCCAAGCGTTGTCACGATTCTGGATTCGCATTTTGACGGCAAATATCAATTGTAGCACATATTTGCATAGGCCAAACATGGAAGGGGGTGCCATGGGCTTGGATCTCCCAAAATTATCAGAGGGGGGATAGCAATGTATTGTCATCTCGGCGTTTTGGGGATACATTTGCACATGACTGACTTTTGTCGCGGATTTTTGCGGTGTCGCAATGATGAAGATGTTGCCTCTGAGTTGCGATTAAACTTGGACTTCAGGGCTGTCGATATTCCTTTTAAAAAATAAGGTAAGATAGAATATTAGGTACTAACAAATGGGAGTAGTCCTTTTAAAATATTTAAGAAAATAAAGGTTAACCGATTATATACCCTGCCACTAATTTCGCTAGAAATATTGCATACTTTCTAGTGGCCGTCAAAAGAAAACAAAATCTTAAAATAAATATATTTTTTTTATTTTTCTTTGAAATATTTCCACTTTTCTGAATTATAAATATTAAGGAAAAATTCGCTATAAATACAGAAATGTTTCACTATTCACGAAGCTTTGACTATTTGAAGCAGGACAAAATCTCTGCTGCAAAAGGGACATATTGCCAGCACTGACATTGCACCCTCCGGCAGCGGCGGCAGCATCGAACCCCGCAGCAACATCAAACATCAGTTGCTGCAACGGCAAACAAACGAGTGAGAAAGCCCTCACTCACTCACTCGAATCTCAAGGGTGTGTTCAATTGTGTCAATTTAACGCCTTTTATGGCACACCAACCGCCGCCACCCCCTGAGCCCACTTCGCACCCCCCTGTTAGCACCCCCCTGTTAGCACCCCCCTGTTAGCACCCCCCTGTTAGCACCCTCCGTTTCTGAATGAGTTGCTGCCACTGCACGTTGGGCATATTAATTATTGCATGGCCAACGGATGATTCAAATAGATCGCTAGCTGCGAGTTGTGCCACTGTTTAACCCACTCGATTTGCCTCCACCGGCGGCACAAGTGTTAATTATCCCTCCATCTGGGGTATCGGGCACATCGAGGACGTACTCCTGCTCGTGTATTTGCAAAATGCATGCTCGCTTTACGCCGGCCAAACACGATTATTAGTAGTTGCCTGTCTAAATATTGGAAATTGACAATGTGCCAGCGCCAGCGCTGCTTAAATGGTTTATAGATGTGCACGACGAGGCCGAGCATCCGAAAGGATGCTCACATCAAGGATGCAGAGCAAACAGCCAGGGATTGCTGGCAAAGGAAGAAGGAAGCTTCTCGGTTGCAGTTGTGGGCGGGGTTTGTTAACGGAATTTGTAATTAAATTGGTAGTTGCACAAAGCCCTTACTTGGATTCAAATATAGCTTAGGATTCTGCATTTGAATTTAACAATTTGATTTTGAATTTGATTTATGCTTAGGTTCATATAATACTTGGGATAAATTACAGGCAGGAGTCAAGGGAGGACTTTAAGATCTGTAAAAGTGAATTTTTCTAACAAATATTGTATATGTATATGCCTTATTCTTTAGAGGTCGGTATCTAATATTATTAAGTAATATCAAGTTAGTTAGCTTTAGATAATAATCATAGAATGCATTAGTTAACCTAAAGTTAACTGCAGACTAAGACTTGTAGCTTGTAAAATGTATAGTACATTTTCTAAGTAAAATAATTCCCTTCTTAATATTGATTATTGCTATTAGGTAATTAAGAATAATTTCCTACAGTTATAAAGATTTTCCACTGTACCAAAATTATGTATTTAATATTTTACCAAGCCCCCAGAAAGACCCTCTGGCCAAATCTAATTAGCGGTATAAATGATGCCTACTTGTTATGAATCCTCAAAGGATGCTTTATAGAAAGGGTTCATTCGAATATTTTCTATTCCCAGAGGTTAATATTTATTTGAGGCTTTCTATTTGCTGATCCCTTACCTAAAATGAGGCAATATTTCCACATATTCCTAGCTGCCCAGTGGCTACATGTAATCAGCGTGATCCCAAATCCCTGTGAATCCTGTAAATTATACAAGTCATAGGCTTAAAGCTTGGAAAAAGGAGCAGCGGCAGTCGCGCTTGCCTGGCAAATATCCTTGATATCATTTAGTCAACTGGAAAAAATTCAATCAGCATACTTGGCAAATATTCAACAAGGCTCTGGTGCTGGCTCGGGCTCGGGCTCTGGCGCTGCCTCTGGCTGGGGACCAGGATGAGGATGGAAGAGGATGTGGATGTCGATGTCGATGACGATTGTTTGACATCCCAAAGGGGGTGGTGGTACATGGCGGGTGGGGTTGCATAAATCAACAGCAAATAAATGCTGATACGCTGAAAGTTCGTCTTGGGATGCTTTCGGCTGAAACAAAAAAACACTCGAAGCGGAAACGAAAAGAACAAAAAAAGAACAAAAAGAGGGGCAAAAATTCGCATTCGATAATTGAATTTTCCGTGGCGTGGAGAATAGGAATAGGGAAAAATGTCCAAAAGAAAAGCACAGAGGGGGCGTGGACTCCGAGGGTGGCGTTGCCGAAGGACCCAGCAGCGGCAGCAGCAGGAGCGTGTCCAGCGATGCATGCGTCGCACGTAGCCCCGAGGAGCAGCCAGCCGAAGGAGGGAGGAATCAAAGGAGCAGGATGAGGAGCTGGGCCCTGGGAGCTGGGAGCATGGAACTGGGAGCTCCAAGCTGCTCCCATATTATGTGCACAATAAATAGACGTGATCAGCATGAACAAGGTGAGGGAGCAGCTCGCTGTCGCTGGCGCTGTCCTTCTCGTCCTCGTCCTCGTCCTGCTTTTTGCGTCCTTTTCCTCGGGAGCTGTCCTTGCGCTTGGCTGAGCGGCCACATCGCTGGCTGCATGCTGACAAGTAAAACACTAAGGAAAAAATGCTCTCAAGAATTTAAGGAAATAACTTACAAGTATCTTTAAATTTGTAGAGTCCTGTTTGTAATATTTAAGGATCCATTACTAATAAGAAATACATTTTCCACAACTAGAAATAAAGTTTATGCATTAATTTTAAGCTGTAATATTTTTCACATATTTTTAAAAGCGTTTTTTTCATAAGAATTTAAAACCCTTGCTTTTGTCAAAGTGCAGGAACTTGAAGCGCCGAAATCCCCGAGTGGAAAGCTGAGACAGAAGCTGGCAGGACGAGGATTTTGGCACTGAAGGAGCCCCGGCGAAGGAAGCACTTGAGAGGATGTTGACTGAGTTTTTCCTCAGCTTCTTTTTGCCGAACGGTTTCCGGCTTTTGTTGCACGAAAAGTGCTCGACGGGGTCTTTTGTCCCTCGTGTGCGTCTCTCTCTCTCTGTGCCTGTGTCTGTGTGAGCCCTCCGAGGGCTGGGCTAAGTATGCCGCCCCCACCACCGCCTTCCTTTTCCTTTCCTTTACCCCGAAGGATGTTGAAACTTCCGAAAAACAAGGCGCCGCTAAACTTTTTTTATGCTAACTTACTTTGTAGTTTCTTCTTATTTGCAACTTTGATTTTTGTTTATTTTCGCTTGCAAGGAGCCACCCCCGCAGAGCGAAATAGGAAGAAAAAAGTCGAAGAGCTCCAAGGGTGGCTCGGATACGCAACCCCCGGAAAGAGAGGGGCTGTGGCAGAGCAAAAGAGATGGCAGGAAAATGGCGGCAAGCAGCTTCAAGTAGCAGGAAAATTTCTTGACACGGAAAATTTCCTTGGACTTTGTTTTTCATCGCATTTTCCTCGCCTCTTTTCGTGCCATTTTCCTTCTCTTCCGTTTCACTTTAAAATGCGCCATTTTCTTGTTTGCTGACCCAGGCCTAGCCTCCCTCGTCTCCCCCGATATGCCAAGCGGAAGTTTTATGAATTTTCTACAAAGCAGCCAAGTTTTTTCCCCTTGGGTTTCGCCTTCTTATTTTCTCTTCTTTTTTTTTTGCTGGAAAATTTCTATCTTGCTATGGAATCACTGCAGTGTGAATAATGACAAAAAGCAGAGGAAATTGTTGCTGTTGCTGCTGCGTCAGGAAATATTCATAAAAAATGAGAAAATCATCAAGAAAAGTCTCTTACAAAGGGCAGCTAAGAAATGCGGCTCTAGAGGAAAAACTTGATGGTTCGCCATGCGGGTTGGTTACAAAATTTCAAACATTTCACTTCAGTTTTGGACAATTAAAATAAACTGAAAAACGTAAGGAAATAATGGTGTCAACCCTTTTTTTTAGGTCTGGTTGTTGGTTGAAATTAACATCACCTAATGAAGTTATTAGGGGCGTCAATGAAGGTCAACGAATTGACATTTAATTAAGTGCGAGCAGGCCCGCACTCCAGAAATGATCTTTTAATTGTCGAGCACCTAATTTCGACTTCAATCATCATTTTCTTATGGAGTTGGATATTTTTTGAGGACTGCCAATTGACGGAGCGTGAAGCGGAAAGTGTTTCCATGTGTCATTAGGGAGTGTCATTTGTTTGGGTGATTCTAAGGGTGTTAGACCAAGTCATTAAAAGGGGGAAACTGTGACTTGATACTGGGTTTTTAAATAGCTAAGATCAAGAGCTTGGATATTACTAATAATTGTAATTAAAACAATAACTCTTAATTATCTAGCAAGCTTAAGTAAATAAATAAAAAGATTTCTGAGGCTAAAGTAATAAAATAATAGATATATTCCGCAAGCATTAATTAGGCTATTTCTGTCTGTTGTTCTCTCACACTTTTTAGCTTGGGAATTAGCTTAGTTACTCGACCGAGCTAATGTTTATTAAAAAATTAAAACACAAATCAAGTTGATCTTAAAGTTTATGGTATGCTGCTGTGCTCTATTTATAAATATTTTTATTTTTGGTTGCCTTTCTCAGGCGAATTAGCATAAATTATGCACGCCCACTTGCGAATGCAGTTCGTGCGTGTGGCCCCTTGTTTTCTGCACCCCTGCCCCCTCTTCACGCCACCCGTGCACGTGCCATTTTCCATTTTCCACTGGCAGGTGAGGCGACGCACAATTAAGCGTCAAGTGGCAGGACCAAGGGATGCCACTGCCGCCCCCTTTTTCTTTCCCAAGGGGGTCGGCTCGGTTCTCAAGGACTCCCACGTAGTTTATTGAATTTTCATATTTTGTGCCTGCGACTCGCTCAACTATGTAAAGTGGATTTGGTAAAAGAATTAGGCATCTCGCTGGCTCGAAACTTTGGCCAAACAAACAACTCAGCAGCAGGGCTTGAAAAAAAAGGCATACAAAATATATATATATATGCCACGCCCCCCTAACTCACAAACGCCTTCATCTCAGCGGGGGATCTCTGCAAAGAAAAAAAAAGAAGAGGGTATTCACTGAGAGAATTATTTAAAAATACAATTACAGATTTTCTGCGTGTAGCAATTAATTCATTTTGAAAATAAGCTGAACTCTTATAGTATTTCTGAATTGATTTCGCCAGAAATAAAAAGCAAACTTATTTGAATTATTAAATAAATACATTTTAATATAAAAAATGTGGATTCTTAATAAATAAATATTTATTTCTATGTTTTATGCCAAAACAAAAGTTTTAGAATATTTAATGGCTGCCTTAACTAATAATGAATTGTAGAAAGCTAACAAAAATCACCTAACTGATTTGTTAATTAAAAAAACTACCAAAGCTTATAAATATAAATAAAATAATAAAGTAAATTTAATTTCCATAGATAAACTCAAAAAATAACCAATTAAAGTTGCTTATTTGTTAAGAAGATTTGCCCCGAGTGTAATATAATCGAATTTATTTGTCTGAGGGTTTTCTTTTGCCAAAAAGTTTTTCGCCAAGCTGGCAGCGGTTTTCAGTTTTGAGTTCATCCAAGCACCCATCCCCTCCCTGGAAACCTCAGCTCGACTGAACTCAACCCCTAACCGCATTTGCACACGCTCGTCCACACACGAGATTTGATTTGATTTTATTTTACTTTATTTTACTTTACTTTGGCAGCGTAGCCGGCATTTTCGGGATCCTGCTCAGAAGCTGTGTAAAATTAGCAGCATAAGATTGGATTATATCCTTATGGCATAGCATGGCCTGGCGCAACTTGCCTTTTCCCCTTTTTTTTCTGACTCTGGTTTTTCAGTTTGGCTCGGTTTTTGGTTGGACTTGTTCTCGGGTCGTTCTCGGGAGTTTCGGAAAAGAGACACAGCCCTGTGATTAAATATGTCGAAGCACGTGCCACGATTAGGCGAGCGCCGTTGCGTTGAAGCGTGAGTCAGGGGTTAAGGCCCGGGAGTCGCACTGGGAGAGAGGCGACACTTTTGTTGAATTGCTAATTTGCTTAAAGTCAGCCTTTCTTTCGCCTGAGTGACGAACGGACCGGATCTCGCTGGTGTCCTTTCGGCAAATCCCTCTGAAATGGGATTAGTCTGAAGTGGCATTGGTTTTTCGGGGGCTTCCAGAGAAGAGAGATGTTGACGGAAATAATGGAAGCATTATAGGGTTAGCCACACGATTTGCTGCAGAATCAATGGAGTGATGACACAGCTAATTTTAGAAATGTTTAGATAAAAATAAGATACATCTAAGTTTGATAAAGAAAAAATAGGGAGCTTTCAGTAAAACAATAAGATTCTAAATATGTTTAAATCTAAATCTATATTGTTACAATAATATTTATCAGAACTTCCCTAATCGTTCCTTGCTAACTTCCTATATCTCTAAATATTTTTCATAATTTTCCAAGGACTCTATTCCATCACCTGAGAAAACCTCAGTGGCCCTGCTATTCATCTCTCGGCTGGATAAGACTTTTCCCAGCTGGCAAAGAGTCGGCAAACCAAACGCTCTCTAATTGGAACCCCATTGGCTGGGGCTCCCTGGCTCCGTAATATAGTCGTTCTATAAAATACCCCATCCCTTCTCGCTGGCACCGGGGCCATAAAGTCAATTAATCGCCTAAAGTGCGGGATAATAATTCCCGGGGCTGGGAGAAACCAAACCGCGACAACCGCCAAAAAGCGGCCCGGCACCTCGAGAGAGACGTCTCAACTATAAATTGCCCCGAATGGGAATGGAAAAGGTACTCGGCACTGGGACTGAGACTGGGAATGGAACCCTCCTTATGGATGGGGATTCTTGTTTGTGAGCCTCGCGCCTCGCGCCTTTTGCTGTTTGTTTTTTGATGTTGATGAATGTCGGTGGCCGCAACTTTCCGCTGTTGTTTTAGTTGAACACACAAAAGGTCGTCGTCGTGTGTGTATATATATATATTTATTTCTGACCATTTTCTCTCTTGTTCCCCAGTTAATGTTTTCATTTTGTAGAGTGGCTGGGACGGGGCTGGATTTGGGATTGGATTGCGTGCTGGTTGATGCATGTTCCCTCACATTTTACAGATCCACTTAACCTCGTGATTGATATGTTGCAATAATTCTTATCAAACAATGACCACCGAAACCAGTGAAAAATTGAACGCAGCAGCGGGTTTTTCATAGATGGTAAGGTTTGGGAAGGGATTTTGTAATAATAAAGTGGGTTTTATATATAAATGAAATTATCGTATCTATGAAGACATTATGAAAATGAAATTTAATATACATAATTAGGAGTTTAATTCTAATAATAATATTTACCTAAAAGGAATTACATTATAAATTTCAAGACTCTCTATTTTATTTTTTAAGGAAATTAATGCATGAAAAAGGCAGTTATCGACCTAAGTTATTGACATTCAAATATATAATCGTTGCTTTTATCAAAACGATATTAAAATATCGATATATTGTCATCTCTAGTTTATATTACTCTGCTCTTTCTTTAAAACACAAAACACAAGTAAATAAAAAGCTCGCAGAGAAAATATACCACCAAAATTTCGAGTGTGCACAATTCTCACTTTTGTAAACAATATTAAGAAATATTAATTTTCATTTATCATTTTGATTGAGCGATCAAATCAAAAGGGAATCGCTGCCATCTCCGGTTGTTTTCTCGTGTGATTTCTTTATTATGATAGCAGAGATTCTCTTTTAATGATCTTTCGCCGTCTTGATTTATGGATCCCAGAAGACAGAGACCGAACAACCAAACCCAGTCCCGATCTCAGCTTTAGCCGCAAGGTGTCGAAACTGCAAGTTTTCGGGGGAGAGGCTTTTGAAACAGGCAGCAGATGTAGGAAACATGACCTCAGGCTTGGGAAAATAGGTGAATAGAACGCCAATCTAACGGGGTCCACTCTAATAGAGGGGACCTATCGAGGGCGTGGATCAGCGTGAAAATGTGTGTGAAAATGGGGAGAAGATCATCAACGGTTCCCAGGCTTTATAAACACTATTTATGTAAAGCCATCAACCTGGGGGGCATAGATTAAGTGGATTTGTTTAAGGTCGCTCTTAAATAAATACCCTTTAAATTAATCACAATTAAAAACAGTTTTTATTTATGTTTTTCTTCAAAATAATTCCCATAATTCCCAGCTTAAAGTTGGTTCAAGTTAAAAAAGTCATACACCATTGAAAGAGAACTTGTCTGCATAAAGCGGTCCTTTCAATAGAAGCGTGTCCTTTGAGGCTGACCTCGCCTCCTGCCAAAAAAATCCACCCACTTTCCCCAAAAACTCAACACTCCTCCCTCGAGTGCCGTCGCGACTCTCGACTTTTGTTCTTTTTTTCCTGTTCAGCCAAAGACTTAACTTAATTATACCCTGTAAATAGGCGTTCGAGTTGTGCAATCCCTTTTGGCCTTTTGTGACTCGAGGGAGGAGTCCGAGGGGTGGGTTCCGCTGATTTCCTGCCCCGGCCTCTGCCGAGAGATCCTTTTGTAAGCCGCTTAGATCCCGAAGGGTTCCGGTTCCGCAGCTCCTGGCCAGTGTAAAATGTGATGTATGCAAGCGTGCAAATTAAAATTCGGTTTTTGCGGTTCTGCCACACTTGCATAATACCCACCAACACCCCGTGCAAACACCACCGACGCGTCGGGCAAACAACCCACACCAGGACCCCAGGCAGAACCACTCCTAAACCACATCGACACGCCGCTCTCTATAATTTATTTTGACATGTTTGCCAACACATTTCAATTGATTTTATTGTTGCCGCGAGTCTCGCTCTCTCCATAAAAATAAAATAAAGTGAAATCAGACGAAAAGTATCACAATTATTGAAATATGAGAACTTTTGACATGCGGCACTTGGAGAAAAGTCAGGAGAAAATCCAATTTAGAAATAAAAGGGGCCATGGACATGGAATGGAGCTATAAATATTTCTTATTTTTATTTTCTAGTAAATTTGTAAGTATTTTAAGTAAAGTTTCGTATTAAAGACAGCATATGTTTATACTGTTTATACTGTATATATTCAGAACCTTTAAAGAGACACCTAATGGAGGTCTTAAGACAGTGTCAAAGCCATATTAGAAAAGTACTTAATTTATATTTAATTTAATATAACATTTATTTTATTCTATTATTTATATGTGTTTTCTTTATTATATGAGACACTCTCTTAATTTTTGATAGGGTTGAAAAAATCGATTTTTTTTTTTTTCATAAATTGCTCCCTTAACATGTCTAGAATA
>JAEIIF010019473.1:0-12964 GCA_018874455.1 Drosophila trapezifrons | reverse complement strand
CGAGCCGGCCCGGCCCGGTCGCGATGTAATTAACGTTTCTTTGCTCGAAATTTCCTGCTACGATTTCCACGCGGACTGCAATTTCCCTCCGCTTCCCACTCGCAGTCGGTGGTCATTAGCCGAGGCTGGAATCGGAACCCATTTCTCCTGCTACCTGCTTTTGGGACGTGCCCGACCAACTTTTCATGCACTTTGCCTGCCTCTGCCGTTTGCTGCTTCTGTTGATTTTCCACAGTTTTTCCGCTCCGCGGGCAATGTGAAAATTTTCGCCGTAAACGTGACCATTGGCATCGTCGCTGCTGAAACTGTTGCTATGTGTGTGTGTGTGTTATATTGTTGTGTGCCGCTTAATTAAATCGCCTAAGCACCTTGACCGATTTCGCATTCGACGACCGTCCACCACCGCCCAACGCAGCCATCCATCCGTCAGATACGAGCGAGATGCGAGATACGAGGTACGAGACTACAAGATACATTTGTGCAAATCACCGAAAAACATGTTTCGGGCTCACTTACTGGGTCACACATATGTCTGGCCAGCAGGAGCCGCTAAGTTGCCTTAAGCCTGATTTATTCCTGTTTGTGTCTCGCTTCTAGCGGATTTTATAGTTGGACTCAAATTGAATAGATTTCCACCTCAGGCACATCCCAAATACAGCTAAAAAAAGTTTTCCAAATGAAATTGGGAACTCGGCACAGGGATTAAAGTGTAATTAATGGCTGCCATTTAAAGACTGTAATTAATAAATAATACAAGTGGCTATTAAACTTGAAACTGATTTATAGCCACAATAAATTAAAGTCAATTTTAAACTGTAAATATTTTTAAAAATTTGACAGGGTATGATGTACATTTTCTCATGAATTAGAAGCTTTAACTAAGTTGTTATGTGAGCTGTAACCTGTTAGTTTTTACAGAAAGTACTTTAAACATTTATTTAAGAAATTATTTCACTATAAAAAGGGTTTGTGGCATACATTAAATAGCAAAAGCAAAGCCAGAAATTAGAAATACATTTTTATATCATTGTCTAGCCCAATATAAATAATTTAATTATAATTTATGGCTCATTTCTTCCTTCAATAGCCACTTAATAACAAAAGAAGACTTGTTAGTGCAGCTAAGTCTCAGAATAATTCTTAAATCTCAGCTTTAAATTGAATGCAACTTAATAACTGAAAAAGAATCAAAGACTCCAACAAGTTGGCAACTTCTATAATTCCTGACTTCGTATGTCCCAAAACAAAGGGCCACTCACTATGATTACTAAGCCATATTTGCATCATTAGAGTAATTCCATCCCTGCTTCTGGAGCAACAAATGCAGCTGAAGCTGCTCTCGAGACCCAAGACCATAGCCAAAGCAGCTGCAGTAGCTCCTATTCAATCAGAACCTTTCAGAGGCAAACCTTATCTCCTGACAAGCACTTGCTTTGTAATTGCACGGAATGAAATGACAGCAACCTGCAGCCGAAGTGGAGGGGAATCGGCTTGAGAATCTTGATCCGTAGCGAAGTTAGTTTTAGTTCCAGTACCGTTCCAAGGCTCGTTGCAATTAATGGGCCTGCCACTCCATTTCCTCCATACTAGGGACTTACAGTTTATGAGCTTCACAACGTCTAATTGGCTCGGGACCCCAAAAGACTGACAGATGCACGCCAGTTAACAGTATTTACTGTGTTTGACGACGACTCGCATCTGACAGATACATTTCGGCTTCTTGTTTACTTGTGGATTTGCATGGTGGGCTGACTTTCGCATTAAAGAACAGGTCTCATTGGTGCTAAGTTCTCTAACTCTTTGGGCAAAGAGTATGGGGGACTTAAAGTGGCTTAAAGTTACTAATTTATGCTGTACTTACTTGGAACATACTTGGAACTACCTTAAAATATTCAACTGACTTCTTATTTCCTAGTTCTACCCATTCTTTGCCACACAAAGAACACTCTAAGTATGTTATATTTATGCCAAGTGTATTCCCAACTTCGACTAGCTAAAATATGTATTTAATTTCTTGTTTTGACTCGAATTTATTTGCTCTGCTCTCCAGCGTTTCGAGGTGTCTCCGGAGTGCCGTGAACTCAATTATTTTTGCAATTACTTTTTATGATTCTACAGTTTACAGTTGCTCCACCTCCAGAGGCCTTCCAGCTCGATTGGATGGGATTGGATTGGGCGCCGAGTGGCGGAGTGGAGCACACTGTGCGGAGTTTGGCCATGTCATCGAGGGTGTTTGTTCTGTGGAGGCGATGAATCAAGCTGCCCCCAATTGAAATGTCAGCACTCGAGTCGAATCGAGTCGAATGGAGGAGCGTTTAAAGCTGCGACTTGAACGTTAGAAGCTGACATAATCGCAAGGCCCCCTCCCCAGCTCTGCTGGAAGATCAAGAAGCTCCACTCGGAAGTGGGTCAGTGGCTGGCATTTAGCCAGCTGAAGCTGTGTGTAGCTGTATCCATCAGATACACGTATCGGGGAGCGTCATCTGCGCGACCAAACTTGGCCATTTGTGGGTTTGTTTTGCTAGTACTCGCACTTGGTAGCTGTACCTATTGTGGCCGAAACCGGTTTCGGTTAAGAAGAGCTTTAAGTAAACGGCCAAAGTGGAGTTTAAGCCCCGCTTTTATGGCCACTGTCCGTCGCGGTTCCTGGCCACTCTCTGCCCTCGGGGAAACCAGTTTTTATAACATCGTATTTAATACTCTTCTCGGTCACGCTCAGCTAGAACATCTCCACCGACTCCTCCTCCACTTGGCCCTGTTACAATTGTTACAACCTTATGCAAATCGGCGAGGCTTTTCCCCAAGTCTAATGTCGATTTCGTGGCTCTACGTTGACTTCCGCTCGGCTTGTTTATGGGCCACAATTTGTTGACTTATTTATTTGAAATCTGGCAACAGTTGCACAACGATTTCCCACCGAGAAGTCGTTTAAGTGCAGACACTACGCCGCGGAGTCATGCCACAGTTGGCTGCCCCTCTCCCACCCCTTCTTAAGCAGAGAGAAAAATAATTGAAAGTGATTTCAATTTATAGATTATATTTTCTGTATTTTTAGAGAGCATTTCATATGTTTCAATACATTTCTTGGGAATTTATTTAAGCTCAAGTTACTTTGTTTACTTGAGAGTAATTATTAACAAGGTCTGGGTTTTATTTAGGGTTTCATTTACATTATTTTCTATTATTTCTTTCTGTGTGCCTAATTTACATTGGCAACTCTTCGGGCCAACTGGCTCAGTGACTCGACTTAACTCGGCTTGAACTGCCTGCCTGCCTGACTGACTTACTGACTAACCGACTGAATGACTAACTGAGTGCCTGAGCGATTGCAGCCTGTCTCGTAGCAAATGTTGCACGACTCTCGCTGCCGTTTCTGTTTTTATTTTCTGTTTCGGTTTCTGTGGCTGGCTGTTGCTTTCGATGTGGTTGCCGTTGTCGCGCCTTCGCCTCAATTCGGTGGTCTGGTCTGGTCTTGGCAGTCAGGTCTGGCCCCGGGTTGGAGTGGTGTTTCGGTGTCTCTCTCGCGCCTCGCCAGTCAGTCGGTGGTGGAACGCAGACCCAGTCCCAAGTCTCGAATCGCAGCTGAAAACTGCAGGCCGTCGCGCGCCGCATTCATAATTGGATTTGCCGTATATAATTCCGTGTCGTTTCATATTCCATATCGATCTGCGGATCCAGAATAATAACAAAAAATAATGGAGAGCGCCCTGCCGGTGGCCGAGTTTCAGCAAATAAAGCTGCGGCCGGTGCCAAAGGTCAAGCGCCGCGCCCCCCAGCCGCCCGTGAGCCTACGGCTGAAGCAGAAAAATGTGCGAAAAATACCATTAAGTATCTCAAAGTGCCCCCAGTACTTGCCATTACTCACAAGACCCCTGAACCCAAAGAAGCTCTGAACTTTCGCTCTCTGTAAAAAAGCAGGAAAAAATGTGAGCAAGTGAAAAGTGAAAACAATGGCTTTTCTCTCGAAGGAAAAGGAGAGCAAAGCGTGGGAAGATTGCCCTGCAATTTGGCAGCAATCTTAACTGATCCTCGCCTGCTATTTTGGCTGGGAAAAGTCCCAGCGTGATGTCAGATATATATCGAATGGGAAGCCTCATTAATTGGGCTGAAGAAGACTGTTAATTGAATAATTAAAAAATAGTTTACAGACTGGGAAGATCAAGTAAACTGATCAGTGATAAAGGGAAAGGGAACTGTGATGATAAATGAATTATTATTAAAACTAAACAGGGTATTGCAGTCCTGGAAATTTTATTTATTATACATACCATTTTCCAAGCTAAATATTTACAAACTTCAAGGATATAAAATATGTTAGTGCCACTCCCAAGCCAAACTAATTAATTATTTAACTTTCCCTTGCAGACTTCAGCCACCACAAAGACAACAACGCTCACCACTCCGGCCAAGTTGTATGGCAAGGATCTGAGTGAGTACGATGATGTGGATGTGGAGAGCCTGCTGGCCCAGCTCTCGCCCGAGGAAATAACCATACTGGCCAAAGAAGTGGATCCCGATGTGAGTCCTCTCATTGTAAAGCCATATTTAAGGGCTGTACCTAAATCCTTTCTTATTTTCCCTTTCCCAGGACAACTTCCTGCCGCCAGACCAGCGTTGCGGTTATGAGTGCTCCAAGGAAGCCACCGGGCCGCTCAACCGCAAGCAACTGATCGAGCACATCAACAAGCAGGCCATCGAGACCCCGGATGAGCCGGAATTCGAGCCTTTTGTGCAGGGCACGGTGCGCGGCAAGAAATGGGTCCCACCACCGAGGGATGCCCGCGAGATCGAGGCCGAGGAACAGATTGCCATCGACATGGGCGAGGAGTATGAGCATGCCCTGAACGATGCCACGCAGGAGGAGATTATCGATTTGGCCGCCATTCTGGGCTTCCACTCGATGATGAACCAGGACCAATATCACGCCTCGCTGCTCAACAAGGGCCAGCCGGTGGGCCTGGGCTGGGATGGCATCACAAAGTCCACCCAGCAGAAGCTCTTCCCCATGGATCCGCCCAACAGCACAGACGTGGAGGAGTCCATTAAGCGGGTCAAGGACGATGACTCCAAGCTGATTGACCTCAACTTGAACAACATTAAGGTTTCTACTGGGATTTAAAAAGTCTTCTAAAGGGTTTACTAATATCTTGATGACTTATTTTTCTCGCAGAACATCTCCGACGAGAAGCTCGAACAACTGTTTGCCGCACTGCCTCAGAACGAACATCTGGAAGTCCTCTCGCTGACGAATGTCGGCCTCACCGACAAGACAGCCCTCCTGCTGGCGGAGGCCATCGAGAAGAGCAAAACCCTGAGAGTATTAAATGTGGAGACCAACTTCATCAGTCCGCCCGTGATCGTCAAGCTGGTGCAAGCCCTGCTCAAGTGCCACACCATTGAGGAGTTCAGGGCCTCCAATCAGGTGAGTGGAGTGGAGGAGTCTTGAGCTATGAATCAAGGTCTAACCCTTTGTGTTCCCCAGCGATCTGCGGTGCTGGGCAACAAGATCGAGATGGAGATCACCGACTTGGTGGAGAAGAACTCGTCGCTGCTACGCCTCGGCTTGCACCTGGAGTTCAACGACGCCCGCCACCGAGTGGCCGCGCATTTGCAGCGCAACATCGACAGAAGTAAGTTGACCTTTCAGGACTGCCCACATCTCCAGCACCGGTTACTTCCAGCGGTTACTGGCAGCGATCAACGTTGGTTCCGCGTCGTTCCGCTCCTCCTCCTCCCTCCTCCGATAGGTTTAGGTATTCCGGTATTCTTTTAACTCATTGAGTGTTGCCTCACCCACGCGTTTAGGTGAATTGCAACAAGGTATGTTAGCCAGCGGCGTCACCAGCATCATCACCACCACCACCGCTTGCACATCGTCACAGCGATCATCATCCAGCAATCAGTCAGTCACCACTCATCCTGACCCTACTTCTGCTTCTGCCGGGGCAGCCAAGGAGCTGTCGCCCGCGCGGGTGAAGAGCCTGGCTGCCTTCGAGAAGTTCATCAAGGCGCGCACCTGGACCGATCCGGCAGATATTGTAACTCATGACTTGCCACCTGCAGGGCGCCTTGTGCGCAACCTTCAGGCCTCCGCCACATCTGGAACTGGAGCTGGAGCCGAGAAGAAGATCTGAATGTGAGCCCGTTGGGTAACCAAGCTCCTCCTCGTCGTTGTCGTTGCGTCTTTCCCCGCTCCTCACTTCTCTATCGTTTTTTCTCTGTATTTGTATTGTGTCTGGTAACCAGGTAATCCGTTCTTCGCCTCCATCAGCCTCTCATCATCGCTCCAGATTTGTCCAGTTCAGTCTTAACCCCCCATCGTGCTCCATTCTCACATCGTCTCACCAGCCTACGTTGCGTTCTCGTTATCGTTCACAAGTTCACGTTCACGTTATTATCGTTCGTTCTCACCTGTCGTTTTGCGTTCCACGGGGGTTATCGTTCCCGGGCTAGGCATATCATAAGATGTATTTAGATTGGATTAAGGTGGTTATTATAGAGCCGAAAAAATAGCACTGAAGAATGTTAAGCAATATATTTATTAATTTCTTTAAAAAGATTCTAAATCTTCAAAGTAAAAAAAGGTTCCATACTGCAAAAACAAAGTTTGGCCATTCGGCATCTTAGAGATTTTATTGGTCTTTGGTACAAACCTTTGTTATAGAAAGAGTGTAACAAGCATAACTCAACTGGAAACAGTTCTCCAGTGCTATTTAATTTATAAATAATATTCATATATAGTAAGTCGGCTACGTATATCATTCTTCCACGTCCACGTCCATGCTAACCCATGTGTTACCCCTTAGAATAGAGCCAGGATCTCGCTCTAGGTGAGAACCTGCTGTGTAATATTCTGTGCCTGCCCTCGTCTCCCCACTGCGTTTGCTCTCTCTCTCTCTTTCTCTTGTCTCTTGTAATTACCATAGTTCTGTAAAAAGAAAGCGACTCCTAGCCAAGAAAAGAAGAACATTAACCAATTATCCACTTGTCTGTTGTAAAATTGCAACAACTCAACTCTCGAACTCAAAACACGCCATCGACAACAGTCTTCCGCGTTCAGAAACTCAAGCCCAATCTGCCCAAGCTGATCCTGCCCGGCAACATGGAGATTGAGCGGGATCTGGTGGGCTACCACCGATCGGCCACGCCCTCTCCATCACCATCGCCGCAGCCGCCAGCGGACTACGAAGTGGAGGAGGATCCCGATAATATGGTGATCCGTGGCGGCGGCGACGCCTTCGATCCGGAATTCGACCCGGACAACATGGTGGTGCCGGGCAGTCGCTCCGTGACACCCAACTACGACGATGAGGGCGTCTACCAAGCGCACACGTGAGTGAAGAGATGGCAGCCGACACACACCGCCGGAGCCACAGAAATGCCACTCTGAAGCACTCTGAAACCACAGCAACCACAAGTTCGAGCCATGTACAGACAGTCATCCGAACCACTCTCGCCTTTCCCTTTTTCGTCTCATTGGTTACGTAACCTCGATGTTGTCGTTGTTGATGTTGCCCGAACACACCCGAACACCGAACACCCAGTGGACTCTGGATGAGATGCAGTCCATCGATCTAGCAGGCCAAGAACTTGTACATACCCCAGACATGAAAGCGGAGATTTAAGCTAAAGAATATCTTGCCATTGAGGTTTTTCTTCATATCAAAAGTAGAATTATAAACAAAAATTATCTGTACAAAGCATTTTTTATATATCTAAAATATTTCCCTTATATTTTATTAATTGATATGAAAAATTACCCAAGTAATGGCAGATCTTAGCTATATTTTTTTATGTCAGCTGTGCAGAAACCGGAAACAGATTCCCAGCACAGCGACCAACCTCCTTGTTACTATATGTTTTCCTTGTCGTCGTTGTCAGCCGCTTGTTACCATTCGATATCGAAGTGTATATAATATATCCACCATGACGATCCTTTATCATTCAGATCAGATGCGTGCTATTAACCCACACACACACGCACACCACACTCCATATACACTCTCATTGCAGCACTCTCTCTGTGTTTTTTGTATCTTTGTATCTTTCTATCTCAACACAAAAAGCCCCCTCAAGAAAAAGACATCAGCCAAACGATTCAGAAATTCAGCTCTCGTCAGACAGTCATTTTATTATATTTTGTACTCCTCTTGTGTTCTGTCTTTTATCACCTTTTGTTCTCTTTCTCTTCCCCTCTTTCTGTTTCTCGTCTCGTTTTCAGTAAGAAAAGATCTTGAGTTGCGACTGCAGTTCAGATTTTTCAATAATCTGCACAGAAAGTCCACAAGAATTCAATAGGCGCAGACCAGAAAGCAAGCAACTAAACCATTTTTAAAGCGTTTTGTAATCTAAACCCAAGAAACCGAAGAAAAACAGAAGCACATAACAACGAAAGAACGTGTATAATATAATATATATCTATATAAAAAGAAGAAGGAAGCAGGAGCAGAAGTTTAAGCTAAAGATAACAATGCAGCCACGGAGCTAGCCACATAAATATCTATATACTCTAGAGAGACTTAACTAAGCAGAAGAAGCAATCTGAAACTGAAACTGAAACCAAAAACGAAGTGAAAATATCAAACTAAATATACATATACCATACATATATATATCGATAAAGCGCAGATCGAACCCTCTCAGGAATACATGTAGAATGTAGAATGAGTCGAGTTCGAAGTCGAGGCCTCTTCTATATAACCCAGCAGAAATCGTTTTTAGGCGTGTCACGTGTATAATTCTCTCTAACGCTTAACACAGGTATCTATAAAAACTACGGATATTTCTCCCCTTCAATTCTTCTTCAACTTCTGCTAACTTGCAAGATTTCGCCAACAAAAAACTACAAAAAATAACCAAGTTTCCCAACTAGTAACTACTTAGCACTCTGCTATATATAGCTTCGATATATATATACAGAATATAATGAGCTTTCGCCGATGCGATTAGAGTTTAGAGCCTTCAAAGTGCATTTGGCTGATTGTTTGCATAAATCGATATACATATAAGGATTATATCGATAACACTGACTGTAAACTAAACAAAGATCTTTTCCATACCCTTGCAAAATTTTTATTTATTTTATATTATAATAAGCTTTTAATAGATTTTTCCACAGAAGTCGCTGTACATTTTAAGATAATTTTTAAAAGGTGTCTAAAAGTATGCAATGAAAAGAGAATGCAACTTTCTGTAGCTCACTTTTAGACCGCTTTTTAAGTGATTTCAAATTTTAAGCGATTTCTGTAGCCTTCCTGATAAACCTTTAAACAAAAAAAGGACTAAAGTGAATGGAGAACAATTACCTAAATAAAATTTTCTGATTTATATTGAGTACTCTCAAAATTAGGCTATAATAAAACAATTAATAATAATAAATTTGCAAGGGTATTATTCAAAGTTTCGGTTGTTCGAAGCTAAGTTTCCTCTTTGTTATGTACTTATCCCACTTATCCCAGTCTCAAAAACAACACCAGCATCCAGCATCTGAAATTGCCGTTTATGTTGTGCCTCATTAAGTTTATAATTATGTTTTTATTGTTTAAGTTTAACCATACATACTGCATGTTTTTGCTTTTATTTATTTATTATTATTTTGGCATGTGTTTCCATCGAAAACAAAAAAAAACCATTTGCATGCTATGTGTAATCCAGATCAGAACACGATCCCCGAACACACACACATCAGACACCTGTGCAGGAGTGAGCTAATTCAGCGGCTCTAATAAAGTTCTCTTCGTGTATAGGAATTAAACTGCGATGTATGATCTAAGAGAATCCCCCCCCAGATCCGAGAGTCGAAAGTAGAGCGAAAGTAGCAGAGAAACCCATCATAACAAGCATAGATTTTGTGATTCAATAGAATCAACCACCAACTAATAACAGCAGAAAGAGCAGCACCACCGACAAGAAGAGCCATGAAGTCTACACATTTAATTATAAATAAAACCCAAGATCCCGTGAAATGTGTAGCGCAGCGTTCGGCGCCGATGAACCAGTGTTGGTACCCTCTTCTGACTCTAAGTACTTGTTGTTTGGATCCGCCGCTGAGAAAGCACACCGACTAACCTCGATTAATCCCGCCCACAGAAAAGCTTCCAGCTAACTGAAAGTTAATATTAAGTAAGCCCCAGAAACTGGGGACCCTCTTTTGACTTGAATGTTGTACCCGTGCTACTTTTGATTGATGATTTACATGACTTGACTTTTAACTAACCCCGAAAACTAAGCTGTTGAATCCCTCTCTATATTACACACTTTGTTGTTGCCACTTGACTAATGCCAAATGTTTTTTGTTTCTCTTCTCTTCCGAACAAACCACCCACCACCTCCTTTCTGTGTCGTCTCCAGTACGTGTGAAACGCCTGAACCAGCGTAAATAAAAAGACAAAATAAAAGCGAAATATAGCAGCAACCAACCAACAACAACAACAACAACATGCCACCACCCCAAGAACAACAACAACAATCAAGCAGCAAGAAAGCCATCAATAAATGTGTGTGCGTGTGTGTTTGTTTGTTTGTCCAAGCTCTCGATTAATTAAATGAATTAACAAGCAAGCCCAGCAAAAGAACACGAACCGAAAACCACAACTACACAACGAAGAACTATGAAGCAGCAGCCACAAGAACAACAACAACTACAGATATATGTCTTAACCAATATCCAAAAAAAACCCAACCGACCTCTGTTTCTACCCCGAACCAATCCAACAATCCAACAATCCGCCAAGCAACCCAACAATCCACCAAACAACCAAACAACCAGCTGTGAACTAACCTCGAAGAATGACATGTGTGAGACCTGAAGTACGTAAAGTATATTTTATTGTTGCTAAACAATATACAAATAAATTAAGTGATAATGTAAGCGGTAATATATATGAGGATGCGTAATGGTATGAATTTCACAAGTTAAGGTAATCTAAGCTAGGAGTTATGTAAGAATTTGTTTTATTAGTTTGTCATCAGGTTTAACTTAAAGGTATTTAATTTATGTTCAAGTGGTTACTTTGGGAAGAAACTTTAATATATATTTTTTGAGGGTATGCATGTTAATTCTGATTAAGTTGAAAGTTAATAAATAGATCGAATTTTTAGCTCAGAAAGGGCAGAGAAATTTGCTGACTCGCGAGTCAGGGCTACGGGCACCACTGTTTTAAATTAACATTAATAGATGGAATCAATTTAAAAGATTGTAGTACCCTGACTTTAATCTCTTCTAATATGATTAATGTTTTTAAATAATTTTCTAAAATTGCATTATACAGATTACATAAAAATAGAATATCAAATGACACTTTATACCACATTATTATCTACTCGTATCGTTGTCATCATGATTTAATGTAGCATTTATAAGGCATTTTTTGATATATCGCCAGATATGCATTCAAGCAGCATTCAAGTTAGCACCTAAGATTCCTTGGTAACCCCGTCTCGGCAGATAAGTGTCAATTTTAGCGCTCCTCTAGCCGAGATTGGCCGAAAATAGACCCTAACTGGGCGGACAAATATTTGGAATGGGAAATCTGGTTAGCGACTCGCTCCTAGGTTAGCCTTAAGCCAACAAACGGCAGCAGCAGGGACTGTCAAGAGTGTTCAGCTTGTTGTGCGTCATGCTGCCTCTCGGGGTTCAAGTAGAGTTTGCTCCGCTGTTTGGTGTTCGTTCTCCCTCAAGAAAAGTGGAATTTATTTGGAATATTTTACTAATCCCGTTTCGTGTATATATTTTGCAGTTGGTCGTCAGCGTCGCATGGGACATCTGAGCAGGAACTACACGATTGGCATGTGGCAGTAGTAGGATTCATCGTTGGAGTCTCTATATATTCTACCCCAAAAAAAACTACAGAAAACTATAATTGTTCATGCTGTTTTTTTGTTCAGTGTTTGTTGCGTTCTTCAGATTGATGATGATTTTCGATTCGAGTTTTTGTGTTCGGTTCTCACACCATATAAGCATATAATCATTTGTTTGTTACGAGTTTAGGCGAATGTTCATTGTCACACACAACACGCACACACACTACACTTTCTTCTACTCTATATGGAAACGGCGGCAGCTAAAGTAATTCTTTCCTTAAGCAAATTCTTCACATTTACGCTGCAGCTTCACCCACACACGCACGCCCTCTGCGCCGATCATTTTTGTTCTTTATTTTATTTTATTTCTTTCGATTCTGTCCCCTTGTTTTTATCCCCTGGATGGGGTAATGTTTCACACAACTTTTAGTTTTAGTCGTGTTTTAATGCACATGATACATGATACACACACCACATACACACATAAACGTACATAATACTTATATACACACTATATATATATGATACATATATAGCCATGGTCTCTGAAACAATTTACTGCTACTATTGAATTATGAAAAATGCTTAAACATAAATTTAACTTATGGTTAAACATACACACAAAATAAAACTGAGAAACAAACAATTGTATGATGTAAAATGATATATATCTTACTTTATATATATACATATATGACATAATGCAATGCTTTTAAAATACAATTTTTAAAAATCATGTAAAAACATTTAAAATTAAATAAAAAAAAAAAACAAAAACTACAAAAAATATTTAACAGTTTTGTCGTTGATTTATTGAGGGTGGGAATGGAAAAGGTTCTCTGTGGAGCTAAGTTATTGGGAGTACTTGTGGATGCTGAGGAATAAGTAGTTTGAAAATTAATTATTGGATTATATCAGCAAATTTCTCTGCCGGGCCTCTGCTGGCACACGCATACATATTGATCATGTTTAATCGGATATGTATTTATTTTAAGGAAATAGCTTTTTCTAGTCATGTCCGCCATCATTATAAATATTGGATTATATCAGTGATCTCATTCCGCGTGGCCCTATTCCGCGGATTAGCAAATTTCTCTGCCGGGCCTCTGCTGGCACACGTATACATATTGTTAATGTAAGATCGAATATGTATTTATTTTAA
>JAEIIF010019440.1:0-12782 GCA_018874455.1 Drosophila trapezifrons | reverse complement strand
GTATAGTCGTCTTGCTCGCACTTACGTAAAATCCTATGTCAAGCCTCCAATGAAAACTCTGATTAATGAAGTTTTTAATACAGTATCATAACACCATAAGAGATTTTACCCGAAACTCAATTGTAGCTTAGTTCCTAAATGGGAAATTGGGCTATAGATACTAAATTTAAGTAGATCTTAGCTAAAGTATTCATCGATTTAAGTAGAGCAAGTCAAAAATCAAAGTAATCCTCTCCATTTCCATCCCAGACTTAGTTCGAAGAGCGAAACATTGTAAACATTCAAATTTTTAAAATCGTAAATCCTAATCAATAATTAGCAGCCATTTACAGCGGCTTATGAATGCTGGGAGGCTGGGATGCTCCGGCATCCATATCAATTTCGGCCATTCATTCGTGCATATTAATAATTTGTAAACAAATCGAAAAGTTTTTCATCCGAAGAGCTTAGCGCCTCTGCTCTCACTTCCCCTCACTTTCGCTCCCTTGTTGTTAGCTTTTCCCAACGTTATAATCCGATGGCATTAAATGCTCATTAAACGAAAATACATAGAGAAATAGCGAACAAAAAAATGGAAAGTTTGATGTACAAATAGAAATAAAAAAAAAAAAAAAACCCAGACCACACGTATTGGCGTAGGCATTAATGAATTGTAATCCATAGATTTGAACGACACAAACACTTACACTTAGGATACAATAGAATCCAGTACAAATAGCGTATCTCTCTCTCTTCATATATGATAATAATATATATTGAATCTGTATATTCAACTGTATAAACTGTATACTCGTATTTTGAAGTTATAGCCAGCCAAAAGTATATAATCAACCTCTCTACTACTTCAACCTACTACAAAGTTTGTTGTTTGAGTACGCAAATTGCTACAAACCTGTGCCGGCCAAAAATCAAACCAAAAAAAACCAAAGACAATCTAAACTCTAAGTATAACAAATCAAACAGATCTCATTTAAAACCCTAAGACATTAATAACTGCTCAGGTATTTAACTTAGTTAAGCAACGAGGCAAAACACGGAAGGGGGAAAGTCCAGTCAGCGTTTAGGTCTCTAAGTTATTCTTCGATAAGTCTCAGGCCTTACATAACATTCAAACAAATACACACTCTACACCCACACACACACACACACACACACACACCACACACACCTTCGCAAGAGTCAGGCACACTTAACGCACACTAACACACTGACAACAGACAAACAGTCCAAAAAGAGTTTGACAACAGAAACATTTTTTGGCTAGCAACTTGAATATTTACTAATGACAAAATCTCTACGTTCTTAATTTCTCTACTCCCCTCTCTTTCTCAAAAAAAAATAAAAATTATAATAAAAAATAAAAAAAAAAACACTTGCCACACACACATATACATACCACCTGCATACGCACACAACAAAATAAACACACACACATGCTTACGCCAACTGCTTTTGTGTAACGTTAATTTGTGTGAAACCAAAACAAACAACCAACCTAAAAAAAAAAAAAAACAAAAAAACCCACAAATCAAACTAAACTGATTTAATTTCAACAACCGTCCACAAATCAACAACCACCACCACCAACAACAACAATCAACAACACCACACCACCCTGATCTGACCCAATTGCATACAACAACCACACAGCAACAGGAACAGGATCCCACAAATTTGTATATTGCAAATTTGCCGCCCCACTTCAAAGAAACTGATCTGGAGGCAATGCTATCGAAATACGGACAAGTTGTTTCGACCAGAATATTGCGTGATCAGCAGATGAACTCCAAGGGTGAGTGTTGATTATCAAATCAAGGTTGCCACAGAAATCCTGGGACTGAAGTTTGAATAAATAACAAATTTAAGCACAATTCGGAGCTTCATACCTTTCACACCGAATCCAATTTTACTTTAATTTCGTTTCTTTCCCTTTTTCCATTGTTCAAAATAATAATTAGAAAGGTTTCAAGGTGGCAACATGTTTTTTTTTTTTTTGAGATCCCCTTGAAAGATCAAATTAATAATTATTTTATATTTCTTACCCCAAGGCGTTGGCTTTGCCCGCATGGAGAGTCGCGAGAAGTGCGAGCAAATCATTCAGATGTTCAATGGTACCACAATACCGGGTGCCAAAGATCCTCTGCTGGTGAAGTTCGCCGATGGCGGACCCAAAAAGAAGAATCTCTTCAAGACGCCAGATCCGAATGCACGTGCGTGGCGCGATGTCTCTGCGGAGGGTATTCCCGTGGCCTATGACCCCACCATGCAACAGAACGGAGTCAGCGTTAATGTGGGCACGCCCATCGGTGTGCCGTACTCCCGCTTCAGCGCCCCCCAGGTGGGTGGCTATCCAGTGGCTGGCTCCCAATGGATACCCGGTTACATGATGACCCAACCGATCACTCAGGTAGATGATCAGGTGAGTAGTGGACTTACATCCATTATGGGATATATATGGCACTGGACTTAATATGGAATGAGATCCTTAAGATGGATAAAGACAGGAGTATGTAAATATTATAATGTGTCTTTAGAAAAAATCCCAAAAGAGCTGTCTCTCGCTCACTACTAGACGGAACTAACAAGCTGTTGTTGCTGCTTTGCTTATGCATTGCAGGCAAAGTATGGAAGAGGAAGCGAGAAAGAAACACGCGGTCTCAAGAGACCGAAAATTTCAAGCTAGAGCGCGAAAAGAAAGATCGAAGTTGATTTCTGATTTCTATCGAGTCTGCGGGCAACCTCTAACGAGCTCTGATTTTTATTAATTCATAGAGAAAAACATAAATAATTAAAAAATGAAGAAAAGAATGATCTCATCGAATGGTCGAACTTCTTTTTACGGTAGAGCTGTGGTCGACACTTCCCTGGTTTCGACTTGCTTTGGTATGAAGCTGATCTAGAAGGTTTTGCGGTAGTCACTGCTGCTCCCTCATATCCCTCAGTTTAGTCCAGTGTCATTGGGGTTAATTTGAGCCTTGAATTTGTTTTGATTCATCACCATCTTTATTTCCACAGTACATGCAGATGGCGGCTGCCCCACAGTTGGGCGTTACCTCGTACAAACCGGAGCAGGTGAACCAGGTGCAGCCACGCGGCATCTCGATGATGGTCAGCGGCGACACGGGCGTGCCATATGGAACGATGATGCCCCAGTTGGCCACTCTGCAGATTGGCAACTCTGTAAGCCATTGATCTATTACGATCTCTCGATCCCGAAACTCTTTCTCTCGAGTTCCCCTTGCTAAGAGGCAGACATGCCTTCACATTGGGCATGTCTGCTTGAGTCCTTGCGGATTGAAAAGAAAGAAAAAGAGTTGTCAGCTTGATGGGCGAACACCTTGAAGATCCACATCCATAGTGGGTTCTTCTCGGTGTGCATGCTGAGTGTGTATAATCTTGAAAACGTTGATTGATACTTAATTTTGTACTCTTTCTATTCCTTTCTTTTACTCCAATTATTTTCCTTTTGCTTTCGATTGAATTTTTGGTTGGATTTATTTTTGTATTTGTTTTTTTTTTCTTTCGTTTCTTCGGTTTCTTTTATAGAACTTTTCTCCATCGTTACAGTATATTAGTCCAACTTACCCATATTATGCACCACCACCAACTATTATACCAACAATGCCAATGACAGATTCCGAACAGGCTAGCACAGCTGCATCACCCGACGAGGCATACACACAGTATCCACATCAAGCCGCTCCCAAATAGGTCTTCGCGAGGTGAGTGAAGTCTTCTCTCTGCCATCTGTGTCTCCTCTCCATCTCTCCGTCTCGGTCTCTGTCACTATCTCTTTGCTGTCACTGCATCTATCTCTCTGTCCCTGAATTTCTGTCTCTACTCCATTTTGTCAGCCGCCGGTCTTTTGGTTAATTATGGCGAAAACATTCATTTACTTGAAAGATTTTAGTAAATGCTTGATACAAACTCAACTATGGCATTATCAAATCTAATTTGTCTATAACTCGGAACTAAGTTTAAATGTAAATGAAAAAATATCTAAAAACCAGATATTAATATTAAAATCTCAAGTTTATAATATAATACCACGAAGGAATACTATTATGAAACATCGTACATGTAGAAGAAGTTTCGAGTTATAGAAAAATTATTTACATAAGCCGAAATCATTATTTCCTTTTGTTGTAGCAGTACAGCTTACCACCCAGCTTATTGTGTTTACCAACACTGTTTTGCATGTCCGCTCTTTGCTCTTAGAGCAACCCCAAATCCTCATTAAAACGAGCACTCACCCCCACCTCACTCGCCTCATTTCATTTGCTTTCACTCTGAGCTTTCCCCTTTAACTAAAACCCCTAAGGCTTCATCGTTTCATCGACTCTATTAAAAACATTGCCCAACACTGCATCCACTAAAAAAAAAAAAAAAAGAAACACACACACAACACTGACAATAATCATCGGGGCTTCATTTGTGTGCTCTGCTTGTTGTTGCTTGCCTGTTTGCTTCAGATCTGTTCATTACATAACCATTATGTTTCAATCATCATGCCTTTTCAATACTAAACAAAAATGCATTTTATTTACTTTTCTCACCCAACTTTTTGCGGCCTAAAACATATTTTTTCATATAGTACAGTTATTAAGCAGCCTAATCACTGGTAACCCCTACTAGGTAAATATCATTCATAATTCAATCATTCGATTTAATTGCATGTGACCCGGGAAAATAAACCTTACAAGATCTTGTCTCCTTATCCTTGAAATTAACTAACTCTTCAAAGATCAATTTTACTAATTCATTGTAATTCTTCTAGCTATAATTTATTAGTACCCCATTTGAGTACTATATAAAATCGGACGAGAGTGAGAGCAGCATGATGCCCGGTAGAAGCAGCGGAAAAGCCAAGAGGGGACGAAAATCAAGAGCGGATCGAGGATTAGAAAGGATGAAGAAGTCAACAACAACCACTACATGAACAACAACAACAACAACAACCGGAACAGCAAAACAACAACCAACAACTAGCAGAAACAACAGCAAACATTCGACAGAAGAATTCTGGATGCTGCATCACGCAGTTCACGAAATTAAATCTAGAGAAATGCAAACCGTAAAATGATGAAAAAAAGAAGAGGAAATAATGTAAAAATAAGAAAGGAGGTTGGATACGACAGGATGAAGTTTAGGGGTTACACGAGTAAAAGTTAAAGCCGCCGGTCTCGAAGTAGACAAGCGCCGAAGACGCGAGTAAAAAGTGAAGAAAAGCAAAGACTAAACTTAAATAATAGAGCATAGTTATACACACTAAATAAACAACAGCAAGCAACCGCAAACAGCAGAACAGCAAATGGAATTGCTAAAATAACAACAACAGCAGCAGCAAACAAAAGAAAAGAGCGCAGTCGAAAATATTTACAAAAAGAGCACTGCAGGATGCGAAGAATTCGAGGAGAAGAAGCTTAAGTCAAAGGTGGAAACTCATGCGGGGGGAGAAAAACACTTGAGAAACTGGAGGAAATCTGCCGAGTAAAAACCATCGCAGATTAGAGTTAAGTTAATTTTGTTAAGCGAACGAGAAGGGGAGAAGAAACAATTGCATGGGAAGCCGAGTGCTGGAAGAAGTGATGTAAAAATAGAGGAGAAGATTCAAAAAGAAACTATTTTGCTAATTTTGAGCTAGCAAAAAAAAAAAAAAAAACAACAAGAAATCGTAAGCGGGGAGAAATTTTGTGAAGTGAAAGAGAAGAAGCCCGAAACAGAAACAGAAAACAAAAATAAATGTGTGTGCAATGTATGTTAAAACCGTAAAACAAAAAACAGAGCAAATAAAAACGAAACAAAAGTCATTTCGACTCGACTCGATGATGATATAAACAAAGCATAACTCTTAAGTCAAACTTCAGCAAGGAATCGCGTAGGAACTTACCTTGGCGGCAAGAAAAATTTTATGAGGATGAAAGTCAGACTCTACCCTTGTTTCTGTTCTGTTTGTCTAATTTGTAATATTTATTTTGTATTTTCGTTTTGAACAGCACAAAAAGAGTGGAAGAAAAGCAGAAGAGAGCGTAGATAGCCACAAAAAGAAATGAAAGGAATGGAAGAACGATCCTTGGTTTATTTTCTCCCTTTTGGTTGGTTTCACGAACCGAGAAGCATGCAAATTGTATAAAGCAAAGATCAGAAAACAAAAAGCGAAAACCGCTAATGTGGAAATTCAAGGAATAGGAAAACCAATGTCTATATTCCCCCTTTTGACATTCATTTTGTGCTATCCAAGCAGTCAAGGGAAGAAAGAAGAAAATAAATCTAAACAAATGAGAAGAAAAAGCTCTCGAAATGGGCGAACATAACCTAGGTTAAGTCTTAGCAAAACAAAAATAAGAAGATTGCAGTAAGCAAACAACAGATTTAGTAGTTCTAGAGATCTAAAAACAAAAGAAAAAGAAGAACCCCAGAAGAATAAGCCGAAGCTTACAAGGGACGTTGAAGAAGAGAGAACAGAGAAGAAGCAGAAGGAGATGGAGATATCTTGTACTAGTTTTTAGCATATTTTTTGTGCTCATCAGTCGATTTAATGAATGAATTTTTTGTAGCTGTCTACAGTTTTTTACGTTAACTGTTTTTTAGAAATATTACTGAAGAAAATAAACACAAAAAACCAATAACAAAATGAACCTAGGAATAGTATATTTTTCTGCATAGACGAAGAGTTGTTGAGATCGCAGAAGAATTGTGAGGAATGCGCAATGAGGAAGGGAAAGAATGAGAAGGAATGAGTTTGATTAGCAAGGACAACAACCAAGAGGCAAACACTTTTTAAAAGGGAATAGCGAAGGAAGCCGAAACAACACACAAACGTAGCGAAACACACAGAACAAGGAAATAAAATTTTGAAACTGTAGAATTGTAGTTTAGCTTTGTGATGCGGAGAAATGGTACGATTTTTTGAAGGATCAGCAAGGATCTAGAAGAACAACAACAGCAGCAGCAACAACAACAACTGGCACAGGCAGTAGCAGAAATGTAAACATAAAACCAAGAAAATTAAGGTTAAATATAAAAAAAAAAAAAACAAGATGAAGCAGAGAACTACGTTTAGTGAACTTAGTTAATAAGCGAAGATTTCTATAGTCTTGTAAGCGTCTCTTTAAGTAGAGTTTTGGAGAACGGAGCAAGGAGTTTAGAATTGAAATTTAATCCTTTTTCAAAGCCTAGCATATATTTATTTTCCTGAGACACACACACACACACACACGTACACACTTACACACTTACACACGGACACACCTATCAAGCCTAAGCATTGTATTTGTGATTTTTTCGAATGTGTTAATTGATTAACAAAAACGATGAGCAAATGAAGAGAAACAAGGGAGATATGTGGGGTGGGAAAATTGGTGTGGGATAATGGGGAGAAGAGAGACAATTTTTTGAGAAGAATCTCCGTTTTGAGAGAAAGACACACTCGCACACATACACTCACACAAACACACACACACGGCAACCAACATTCCTGAGCAAAGTCTTTGATTTGATTTTGATATATGTATGACGCGTTACGATACGATATGATTTTCAAGTTTAGAGTTGTCGAGTCGCCTAACTGAACTATCTACATGCATAATATATATATACATTATATATATTCTATATATATATATAAAAACGTAAGAAAAACACAACGCCAAAAGTCTTCCTAAGCCTAAAACCAAAACAACAACAAAATGCAAATGTTTTTCTTTTATTTTTTTTTTTTTGTTCGTCTTATTACGATTATATTTGCTTTAGACTGACTACGAACTGAAACTGTAACAATAACAACAACAAATGCAGGATTGTAAGACACAAAACATCTGCACATTTATAGACTCTCCACCTCCTGAACTTGATATATGCATGCAGGCATCTGAAAAATATATATTTTGCCAAAAACATTCCAAAAGCAAAAGAAACAAAAAAAAAAATGTTATACAAAAATAAAGTAAAGGAGAAGCGAAATTTTCGAAGAAATTAATCGGATGATGCCTGCATTTGTTGTCCTAAACAAGAAGAATCACAAATACAACAAACAACTCATTGGGAGAATATTTTTGAAAGGGCTTTCAATCCTGTTTTCCTCACACACGAACCCACGCACATACACACTCACGCAAACACACACACACGCATATACCCTCGAACTCACACAAAGTGCAATTTTCTTTCTATAGTTTTCAATGATTTTACTTTGTTAGCAGCAAGCAACTTAAGAAAATTGAGAGGAAAGCATTAAACACTAAGTTAATTTATAAAGCGTCTAGGAAGGAAACGAGTTGGGGCGCTCCCTAGGAAAGTGAAAATGAAATTTATGTTTTAGAGATGAAAATGAAATGAAGCCGAAGAAAGAAGGAGAAGAAAATGAACCTAGTAAATAAGATCAAAGCCTAGTGTGTAAGTTTAGCGAACCTAAGTACAGTGTTGAGAAGCGAAGAATAACGCAAGGACGGTCTGGAGTACAGTACCGCAGGAGAAGAAGCGCGAAAAGTAGCAAGAAAGACCGAGACGGAGACGGAGACGAGTAGGACATATGATTTCTAGTTGGTAGTGAAAAAGAGAAACGGAAATAGTTGGTTAGTTGGAGTGCAACACACGTAGCAAGTTGTAGTTTTTGTGTAGTTAGAGTGTGACGACGGGAGCGAGCGCCTGTCCGACAGTGCTGGCCAACGCTTGGCACCGTCTGAGGTTAGGTTTAATTTTTGAAAATGATAACGATGAAGGCAATGACGATGATGATGGAGAGGGTAAACAATAAACAAAACAAAAAAAAAAAATCAACCGACGAGAAGTGTTCTAATCTAAAAGCTATACTGACTTTTTTGTGTGTGTATTTAAATCTACTTTGACAAGAAACCAAACTTGGAACTCGTTTGTTTTGCGTCTGTATTTTGTTTTAATTTAATGCGTTTTACTTTAGTTTTTTAACTAATTTTAAGTAGTTAATTTATTATTTGTCTTAAAATAGCAGAGACCCCATTCAAGATTCAAGATTGCTTGGGTTTCTCGCCCCTGATTGAAGAACTCTCTCGCCTGAGGAGCGAATCGATTAAATTTGATGCAAGTGTTGAAGTAATTTTTAAAATGCAAACAAAAAAATGTCTAGTGCGTAAAATTGAAAACTAAAAACAACAAAACAATTTCAATAAAAACTAAAAAACAAAAAAACCAATTAAAGAAATATCTTTTGTTTAAGTGTGTGTGTGTTTTTCCCTTCGGTTCCGTTTTGCGTTTCAATTCGATGTGATTTCTTAGTAGGAGAATGTTCGCTATATTAATTACCAGTCTAAGCCTACTCACACCCTACACCAAATAGTTTGCAGTAACAAATTCTTTAAATTTAAATTAAATTAATTATGAACTCTACTAAATTAAATTGTTTTTTAAACAGCAGGAGGCAAACTTAGTCGTCTTAGTCGTTGTTTAGGGGCGGGCAGAGAGCAGAGCGTGAGATGCGAGCGAGAGGAATAAATAAACATTTTTTAATTAAGCCAATTTAAGGAAATGATGAATATATATTTTTTTGAAACTTTTTTGACGAAACCAATATAAAGAAAATAAACAAAAAAACAAAATGAAAACACATAAAAGTGGAGGGAAAGCGGAGCCAGTAGTAGGAATGAACGCTAGGCAAATCGATGGATGGGACAGACGGGATGAACGAATGAAAGAAAACAAGCTCATTAAATTTAAAAGTAAATAAGTAAAAAAAAACACAGTTTGGTATGAAAAAGAAAGAAAGGAGGGAATGGAGAAGATGCAGAAGAGTAAGGAACAAAACACGACGACAAAGGCGTAAACTAACTTTAAGTAAGCGTAAAATGCAAGCAGCTAATTAAACTTAGAAACAGAAATACTTAAAGAGAGTAATGTACATTTCGCTTGTTGCTATTTTTAAGTTTTAAATCAAAGTCTTTTAAAGAACTTTATTCATTTTCTTATTAACAATGATAAAAACAAAAAACGACAAAAAAAAAAAAACAAGAAATCAAGCAAAGCAAATGCGCAAACTGGTAAAAATAAATCAGAAGACAAACAAAAAAAACTACATCTCTCTTTGTAATCCTCCAGAAAACCAAACTGAGGGAAGATCGATCGATAGCATGAGGAATCCTTTTCAACTCTCTGTGTATTTTTTAAGGTATTATTTTTTGCATCAATGTGACGCTTTTAAGCATTTTTTATAAGGCGAAAGAATTGTATTTAAAACTCTAGTAAAAGCTAAAAAATGAACACGAAAAACCAAAACCCTAAAAACGAGAAATGACATGAAAAAAAAAAAATGCGAAAAAGCGAAATCTTTGCTAAAACTTTCAAATTTATACGCGTACTTTTTGTGCCCTCAACTTTAATGCAAGAGATCATACATTAAAAACTGAATTGGAGATCAAGAGATGAAAGCTAAGCCCCCAAAATAAAAAGAGGAAGAGGAACGGTTCACAATGGAAAATTAGTTTAAGCAAAACATTTTGCAGCTTTTGTGCTTATTTCGCTTAAGACTAGTTGAACAAGAAAAACAAAACAAAAAATACAAAAAAAAAACAGAAAGTAAATGAAGAAAAAAAAAAATTAAATCTAATTGTAAGTAAAAAAGAAATGAGATTAGATCAGTGTAGAACCGAGAGAATCAAGCAAGAGGAAGCCAAGCAAGGGCAGGGCGAAAGTCCTTGGTCCCTCGACTTAAGGCAAGACAGAAAGCATTAAACCGAAAACATAGCAAAAGATTTAAATGTGGACAATGGACGATGGAGTCGTAGAACACACAAACGTAAAACAAGAAGAAAATGTCTCTTTGGTAAGAAAAAGTAAGACCTAAAGAGCAAAAATGCTGTCATCCAAAAACCAAAAACAAAAAAAATGAAACTGAACTTTTTCTGAATCAATAAAAGACAAATTGATTTTCTGTAAGAAAACAAAACTCAAATGCATTTTTTATTCGTGGGTTTGGGTCGTAAAATCGCTGTGAGCTCTGGAAATGGCACACTGGGGATGCGAGAACACCACTGTGCTTTCATTTTTAGCAGAAGGGTTATCCGGCTATGGCTGCTGTGTCCTGTGTTCTGTCATCCCCTCATAAAGTGGTTGGGCCTACTGGGCATGTTCCTCCCTTAGGCTATCTTCCTGTACAGACCCCGCTTATGGTCTCATAAATAAAGCCCTTTGGCTTTTGGGGGCGGAAGTGAAGGAAAATGAAGGGCCCAACCATACAAACTCCTAGCAAGTGTGCCTAGGAAGCCGCCAGGATAAACCGAAAAACGTTGACAGCCGTTCGTCCTGCTGACTTTGCTGCTATCCTGTTCGTTTGACTTGTTTGATGGTTTTATGAGTGTCAAAACTTGACATTTTTATGGCAGGCAATCGCCATTTCATTGTTATTGCAAGGAAACAACATGGCAGGGGGGGAAACTACGGTTTTTCGGAGGGGTGAAAAGTCGGAAGAGGCGCATCCCCCACAGATACAGACAAGCGGCCACTTCCGGTGCAGAATCAGGGGATGCTGTGTGTATGAGTGCCCCACCAAAAATGCTATAAAGGCCACACACTCTCGCTTAACATTTGAGTGCGCGTTTGTATCTACACAGAAAAGAAATTTCATTCCAAATCTCTTGTTTGCATTTCTGTATGATATTTTGTAATTATCCTATGGAAAAGCTTATTTATGTTTTTGTTTTTTGAAATATTTTAATATTATATCAACTTTTCGGAGTGGTTTAAAATGGTTAATATATTAAAAACCCTTATCTCAACTCACTCCCGTATAACCATCATGTATCAATACAGAAACTGTAGCTGTAATATGGCATTTAATTTGATTGTAAGTCTTCTAATCCATAAAATCGCTACGTAAGATTAGATATCCTCAACATATCCAACAATTACATATTTTTCCCCAGTGTAAGAGCAGAACCTCCCCAAAAAAAAGAAGAATAAAAACAAGAAAAGCATTAAGAGCGGGCGGCACATTTGTTTGCCTGCCTGCTTGTTTGTTTACTTTGCTGCCGTTATTTCGTTTTCGCATTTTCGCTCTCTGGCTGCGCGACATCTTGTCGAATTTTCTGTGCACCTGTTAGCGGCTTGTATTTTGTTGTAGTTGTATGTGTGACGATAGACAACTTTCCCACTTCCCACCTACTGAAATTTTAGCGAAACAGAGAGAATTGGGTGTTTTCTATACAATGTGCCAGAAAGCTTAATGGTGTGACAACCGGGAAGTATGCAATGCTTTTTAAAAGCAGTACATATTTTAACTATTATTTCAATACAAACAAATTATATAATTATAATAGATGAATGTACTTTGTTTGGCAGATTTTTGGTTGCCTGGTTTTGTAGCGCAGGCCACCATATTCTTACTTTGTAGAGTAGAATTGGATTCACCACTGCTGAGTAGATACATTTTCAATTTGTGGCGACATTCCCCATTTAATTCCGATATATTTTTTTTTGAGGAGTAGGACTATGTATCTATAAGTATATACAAGTAGATACTTCTGTGGGAAGAAATAAAATAAAGAGCCTATAATAATCAAAAAGGAAAACCATTTCAACAAAAGCATTATCATTATTGCTTATTTCAAAACATTTCTCCTAAATAAAATGTAACAAGTAGGAAAGCTACAATCGAGTGGACCGACTGTGAGATACCCGGTACCCAAAGCATTGCAAGGGAATGAAAAAAAGAAATTTATTGACAATATTGAAGACAAATGTTGCTAGGAACACGATGAGCAGCACCCAAAATAAGAAAAATGTTGCTAGCAACATGTTTGTGCTGCCAACACAAA
>JAEIIF010019397.1:0-28412 GCA_018874455.1 Drosophila trapezifrons | reverse complement strand
GGGCAGAACGTCGACAGAGAAATTTCCTATCCCCGCGAAATAGGGCCGTGCCGACCACTGATCTAAAGGACAAATCTGTTTTTCAGTGGCACGCTCAGCCCAAATGGCCAAAAGCGCGCACCTATCCAGGACTCTTCGAAACAATTCCTTCAATCGACTTTAAAAGTAGAAGTTGTAAAAACAACGTAAGAATTACAAAAAAAACTCCAAGAGTTTCTTCTCGGTTCGAGACTCGACTAACCATCTGCGGCGAGCCTGAGTGCGAGCGGGATGGAGGTAGAAAAATATTGTTTCCCCATGATTATAATCTAATTTTACTCAAATTTTTGGAGCACGTCCGCACAAATGTATTTATTTTATATATATTTATTTTAAACCGAAATTTTTAAAATAATTTCATGATTTTCGAGGGCGGTAAAGGGCGTGGCCAAATATTGAAACAACCTTGATCTGCGTGCCACTATAGTCGGTAGTTAAAGCTCTTATAGTTTCTGAGATCCGTTGTTTCAAACGGATAGACGGACATGGCTAAACTCGGCTGGTGACGCTGATCAAGAATATATATACCTTCAGGAGTTGGAGATGCCACCTTCCGTCTGTTACATATATTCTCGGTTGGCACTAAGTCATAATACCTTGAACCCTGCGCGTATTGGGTATAAAACTGAAAATACTTGACTATTTGATACACAGTTTCTGCTTTTAAAAGTTTAATAATTATTAGGCGATTGTTCTACAAATTAGGCCAAACTCGGTATACCTATACCCTACAGCTTTTGTATACATTATCGAGCCAATTAGCATTTCTTGGTTGCTTTCAAACATATTTTTATGACTCGACATTTGGTGTCTATTTACTATACTATATTATATAGTATATCTTACAGCTGTCACAGAAAAATTCGGACAAATTTCATTCTGAAAAGGCATAAAACCTTCGGTCTTACTTATAAACTTATAATATGTTAAAACTTTTGAATTTACGATCGGTATTTGATTTTAAAAATCAGTACGATTTAAATTTAGGGATGCTCTCGAAGGGGGATCGCACTTAGCTGCTAAGAATATTCTCTGATAAGGAGTTTAGATGCTTTAATAATACTTCATCTGCTTACCGCCACGTGGATCACGTGTTTTGATGTAAGGATGACGCCTTGTGCACTTACCTAAAACAGAGAGAGAGAGAGAGAGATTGAGGAAAACTCAGTAAGTCCGGGTAAGGCAGGGTGTAAGATCGAGTAAGAATAAATACAAGTTATGGATCTCTGAATCGGCATCTCTTACAATCCCCGCGTCCCATCCTCACAATGCTAACCATCGCAAACTCAGGACTCAAGTGCATAAACATTTATTTGCCTTAAGGAAGGCATCTGGCTTCCGGCCAAGCCCCAGGCAACCTTGGCTGCTGTGCTGGCTGTCGACACTTGACGCAGCTTAACAACCCACGAGCGAAACAGGCCCAGGCCCAGTGTCAGTTTTATATTATTTTATTTTGTGTTGCGCCGTCGGAGCTTTGAAAAAGGATAGTCACCGCACAGGCTGCCTGGGTTAGTCAGCCCCCGTCTCCAGTTATGGCCTCAGACGTTTTCATTTTCATTAAATGCCCTCGCGGCCCGGCTCCGGCTGCCCTGCCACGGATCCCGTTACGGGGCCGGGTGGTGAAAAGGATATTGTCTTAGAACAAAAGCGGAATAAATTAATTTAGCTCATGTCTTGGCCCGGCAATGAGCTAGAAAATGAGCTGCAGAATATGTATGTGGCATACGGTGGGCCAGCCTCCCACACCCCAAGCAGCCGCACAGCCTCCTGATAATAACGAAATATGTGCAGCTGACAGGTGGCAGCAGCAGGAGCAGGAGCCATTAGGCAGGCTCCTTGTCTGAAATTTAATAAGTTCAGCGCCGAGCTGAGCGGCGGCTTCGTTATGGCGCATATTAAAAATAGGAAGGCCTAGGGAAGCCGGGTAGCACTCTACCAATGAGTCTGACACATTGCCCGCGTTTATTGCATTAAACTTTCAATAATCCCGCAAAGCCGAAACAAATATCTAAAGTGGCATAGCTCACGGCTGATAGGACTAATCTTTTATTGATGCCCCGATGCGATAGGGAACGGAAGCCAGCGCGCTCAGCTCAGTTAATTAAATTTGCTGCAGAGGGCCTGGATATCCTCCGTCAACCTGCTCTGGGGCCGTGCCTTTAATAGGCACATCTCAATCCCGGCCTCATCCCATTACCCAGCCCCAGATACACCATAATCGGCGTCCCCGGTCTCTAAGTATGCCCGGCAACCCTTTTCACCGTATCCCTCCTTTTACTTGGCCCAAACTTTCTGCTTAATGCTTAGCCCAAACTTTTTTGACATTTTTATTGACAAGAATCCGGGAGCCCCAAAGAAGCAACAGCAACCACGGTCCTCCTCTCCGTGTGGCTTGTACAACATTTTTTGCTCTCCTGGGCTGCGGTAAAGTTTGGTCTGGGCTCTGGGCTCTGAACTCCGGGCTCCTGCGGCCTCCTGTGCCCGTGTGCTGCGGTCAAATCTAATTTCCGCAGCTTTTACTACTTTATTAAACTATTACAACTAAAGCCAGCCCGATTCTGCCTTGCCAGGCTGCTGGCGATGGCGATGGCAATGGCGATGGGTATTAAAAAAGTTATGTTCTTACGTATATGTGCGGGCGAGTGTGGGCGGGCGGGCCACGAAATGTGTTAATAAAGCACACTTGCCACCAACATGGCCACATAATGAAATGAAATTGCGGGGCAACAAAATTGCCACCACTGCACGGCAGGGTATACGCGTACCGCGGAGAGCTTCGGCACGGGCCCACTCCCGATCAAGGCAAGGATCCCATCGATCTGGTTAGGGTATGCATATAGTAATCTCCGTGGCCCCCAAGTGGCATAAGTTGCTGGCACTTTGTGGCTCTTTTATGACTCGTTGGCCCCGCTTGACGGCATCAAGTTTCAGCCACTTCCTGCACGGCTGGCTCCTTGGGCTCCTTGGGCCCGTTTAATTGCTTTGACCTTTGACCAAGTATATGTACATAGTTTTGGCCGTGTTGCACGTTAATTAGCATTAAGCAGGGAAGGAAGCGGAACGACGAGAGTCTAAACATAGCCTGGGCAGGAGTACGGGTCTGTGATAAAAATGTATTGGAAGCGGCTGGGGCTACCCTCCACATGCATATGAAACTTTTGCCATACTGCAATTAAATTTAAGCTGCTTCAAGCCCACAACCCACACACAGACAGACGCGGGAGCGGGGGCAGAAACAGGCACAGGATCAGGATCAGGATCAGGGTTCACAAAAGACTTGTGGCCATGGCGACTACAACGACGACGGCAAAGTTTGTTAGGTTTTCTGGTTTCGGTTTTTGGTCTACAGACGCAAAAGTTCGCGTTTGTTTCTTTCTCCTTTTTGATATGTATTTTAATTCCTTGGCCTGTGTGCCATTTTGCAGTTGGGCGTCCAGGACTTTTGGCTTGCCAGCGGCAACAGCCACTGGATGTCTGTGGCTTAAATGGCACTTATGAGCTTATGCCGCAACTTACATTATTATTATTACTCCGATTTTTGTATGCTAGCATAACATAAACGCTGCTTCTTGGCTCGCAATAAATAGTTATAGACTGCGGAGAGCAATTGGAGAGAGCGCGGAGAGAGTTTTGTATTAATTAAGAAGCATTAGAGCTTGAGCGCCATGGTTTATGGGTATTGCGAACTTTGGCTATCAGAATTCTGGCTAAATACGACTGGAATGAGCTGGGACTTCCGTCTCGATCGGACGAAAGCTGAGAATAAAAGTCCAATCGACATTGCCTTCGGTGGAAAAATCCAAAATCTCATCACACTTTCGACCATTACTGCAAAGAATCAAATAAAGCACGGCTCTCGCATGTCATAAGCGGTAAATTCAATTTGAGTTTTACAACATTTCACCGCTACTCGGGCTTTGTTCGGGTTGTTTGACAGTTTTTGCTGCGCACTCAATCAGCACTTGTTAGAACTTTTTAGTGTGCTGTAAAATAAACATGAGTATAAAGCGGGAATGAAATGAAATTTAATAAATGCAGTGCGGCGGTGCGGGTGGAAACCGGAGCTGGGCAAGGCGACAGGCAGCATGACATGCACTTCATAAAACTTTGCTCATATAAATTGAAATTGAAATGAAATGATGATGCCAGGGCTGCCACGTGATATCTAGGGATGTGTGCGTGTGTGTCTGTGCGAGTGTGGGCGAGTGTCCATGTGTGCCAGTGAGAGTTGACAGCCGGCGAAAGCTGCGTCCCTCTCCGCCGCTCGGCAATGGCTGCACAATGGCTGGCTGTAAAAATTTGTTGGCCAAACAACAAGTGGAGCAGCCAAAGCAGCAGCAGCAGCAGCAGGAGCAGCAGCAGCAGAAGCAGCAGCAGCAACAGCCTGAAAAACAACTTAAACTGTCATTGCAAAGTTTGAGGCAAAGCCCGGCTGCTGGCAGGGAGCGGAGGTATTAAAAAACTTTCCTCTGAGCAATTATGTGAAGGCTACTTAACTTTTTTGCAGGCAATAAATTTGCTCTTTAAGTGGAGACCCACAGCAGAGCGGCAGCACGCACCTGAGCTGCGACACAATTTTGTTGCACACTCGATGCTCGGCTGTCGGTTTTTTCGGCTTTTTCGGGTCCGCCCACTCGTAGAATTTGCCAGAGCCATGTGCAGAAATTCAATTAGCCAGCCAACGGGAAGCGAGGGGCAGGAGGCAGCAGTTTGCCACTTGGCATGCCATGCAGTTTTGGGGAATGCTTTGAAGCACACGCATGCACACTCGGATACAGATACTCTCCGCATGCCTAGATACATTTCACGTCCGTGTGCATGGGCGTGCGGTTGTGACAGGCTGGCTGCCTGCTGCCTGCTGCCTGCTGCTCTGCTGCTCCGCTGCATACTTGCCTCAATTACGCCGAAAATGTCACATTAATTATTGGCATTTATGGGGTTTGCGCCGCTTTTGATATGATAGACGACAATGCCGACCGAAATTTGAAGTCTACTTTACGGCGCGCTATTGTTGTGTCCTCGAGAGCGTGCTTCTGTGTGTGGCAGATACGAGTATTTACGAGTATACGTGTGTGTGCCGGTGTGCGGTTGTATTAATTGGGATTTGTTTTTGTGTGTCAGCTGCAAGACGGCGCCGAGGCTGCCGCTGCCACTGCCGCTGCCACTGCCGCTGGGCTCTTTGTTGGGCTTTGCGGCAATTAAAAATTAATTTGACAAAGCGAGACATTTCGAATTAATTCCGAGTCTAAACGATGTTTTAATTCAATTTATGTTTTTGGCAGCACAACTTGACAGTGCCATCCATTGAGTGGGTCGATTGACTCAAGGCCGATCAGGTGAGGTCGCCCTCGAATGTGTGCGCCTTGAGTGCGGACTCAATCGCATTTTATGCTCGAAATTAATTAAATGCCGTCCCGCCCTGGGCAAACATCTGAAGACCAGCTCATATCGCCTGCTTATATTTGTTCAGGGCGCCCCGCTGCACTTCAGTCCGACTCCAATTACTTAATGACAGCTTCCAGTTGCAGTGATTAGGCTGAAAGCGCTTTGAGCCGTAGAGGCCTCATTGTCATCGCCCTAGCCACTGCCTCTGCCAATGCCGACTATGCGCATTCAACGTCAACTTACGCCAACCGTCTGTCAGCAACAGGAGGCGCCTCCACACTCATGCGGCTACTTATGCAAAATGCTGGGCTCTGCCACTAGACGACACCCGTTGCTGCTCATCTGCACGCACTGGAGCAGGCGCTCCGATCGGGAGGAGCGGCGGGGAGCGGCCCGGAGACACACAATTGTGTTGATTGCACAGATGACAAGGCGTAGGACGAGATGACAACTTTGCTGCCTGCCACCCTTGATGACAATGAAGTGCATGCATGAATATTCTAATCAAATGAGCCGCCAGCCTGTCCTGGCTCCTGGCTCCTGGCTCCCGGCTGTGGCCTCCGGCCCAGCCATTGTCGAGCGGTAGCATTTTTCGCCTCCGCCACATGTGTACACTCGGAGAAAAGGGCGTAGCACTAGCGAGAGAGACTAGAGACACCATATGTTCTGTGGGGACTCCCAATTAAACTGTTTGACCGAACTATCCTTGAATGATCCCTAAAGCTATTGCTTCGGCTGTTGCTCTGTGCCTTCCAAGAGGGGTTTTAGCTTAGGTTGCTTAAATGGTGTCTCCAGTAGCTATTTTCGCTCAGTGCTCCTTCATGCTTTGTGTTCTGCGCCGAGCAAAAGTTTCAAAGTCAGAGCCCCCGGCCCAGAAAAACCTTTCCTTTACCTCGTTTCATTTCATTCACTCACTGAAATCGAATTTGCATAATTTAACATGATGGTTGCGCTTATTCCTGCAGCCTGTCAGGCACACAGACAGCGACGAGCGGCGCGAGGATGGGTTATTATTGTTCGCCCTCGAATTCAGCGTCACCGCATTTTGCTGCCACATGCATCATCATTTGCATACATTTGCAGTTCGCCCAGTCAGTCCCAGTCCATGCCCGGAGTAATGAGGACTGCGCCGGTCTGAGTCGATTTTCTTTGAATATAATTCGCGGCGCGGGGCAGGAAGGCATTGACGTTGATGGATTTTGGCACTTACACAGGCTAGCGCCCGTCACCTTCCAGCGCCAGCTACGACTCCGAAAAAAGCTGTGGCAGCAGACTCTGCTCCAGTTGAGCTGGCTTTGAAGCGCAATTTAATGAAGAATGATATGTTGGCATCGTGGCCGCAACAGCCGCAATCATCCCCCTCCGGGGCGCACCCTTAACCACATCGACTGACAGTTTTCGCGGCTTCGCACGCAGCCACTGTCGAAGTTGAAGGGCGCCCACATCGACAACAAGTTTGAACAGAAGGGGTCCTGCCCGAATCGGGCTCTCCCGATGAGCAATCGCATCGAATTATGGCGCTGCTTTGTCTCGGACTGCGAATGCGTCGCCTACTCGCAGAAATGTCGCCTTTTTAGCCAAATTTTGTGACGTTTTCAGCCTAAATTTGATTCGGAAGTGCTGGCTGTCGGCAATCTCAGGAGGGCTCTTCTGCCGGGTCCAACCCTCCGGCGAGTGGGCTAAGTGCAGCCCCCAGCACAACGCAAATAAACGAAGGAAAAAAAAACAAAACTGGCCAGGGTGGAACGGTACAAAAGACAAACAAAAATAAATACTCCCGACATTGGTTTTCTATGCAAAGTGTCACATGGCCGTATGCCACGCCCCCTTCCGACGGGCGCCGCTGCCTTTTCATGCATATCAAAATGGCAACAATAAACGCCAACAAAAGAACAACAATAACAAACATTAACATGGAAATACACACGCACAGGAGGCCAACAAAGGCGGCAGTCAAAAATGTTGCAAATGTAAGCAAAATAAAAATAAGAATACGTAACAAAGACACAATTACACTCGCAGGACGAGTGTTTGCCGGTGCTTGTGTGGGTGTATTTGTAAAACCAAAACTTTTGACATAATAAAATGGAATGTTATTGTTAAAAAAGTTACTGCATATTAAAACAAACGAAACTTTCCCACTAGCTGTCGCTGTCTCGCTCAGTCGGCTCCCTCTCTCTCGCTCCCCCAGAGCCGTTTATTTTGCTTTGCATGTGTGTGCGCGTGCTTTTACTTGCAAATGTCGCACACAAATGCAAATGGCCGGCGTGTGAAGCGAGCAGCGCTGCCAAAAGCAAACAACTTTAATTGAACTGTTTACCCGATTTTTATTTTATGCCCCCCGAGCCCCCCCGAGACCCCCTCGAGCCCTGTGCCCCGTTGAGCTGTGTAATTGTTATGGTTATGTTTGCGATGATTATTTGGCTCGCTGCACAGCTGCCCACAGTCACCGGCTGCAACTAGCACTCGGAGCAAGTCGGCTTGTCAAGGAGGCCTCGATCCACCCGGACATTAATCTAAGGTACGCCTATCACGTCTACACATCCAAACTAAGTCCAAAGACGGAACGATTATCAAGTACTGGGTTATACAACAGACATCGAGCCGAACACGGTACGTATACTTAACACTAGTAGGACGCAAATAGGAGTCGGGAAGATATAGCAGTAGATAGTATAGTATGTATAGGTAGGGATCGCACTACTCACCTTTGCTGGCACCGTCCGGCCCGCGCAGTATGGTGCACTCCTCTATAGTGCCGAACGGATGGAAGATTTGTCTAACATCGTCTTCGGATTGTTGTTTGCTGAGCATGCCAACGAACAGCTTGCGATCTAAATGCTCTGTTATGGTTTCGGGTTTATTCATGTTTGATGTCATGTCAGTGATTGGATCCGATTGATTTGATTGATTACGATTTGAATTTGATTTTTTCGTTAATTTCAAAATTGATTTCGATTGTTGCACCAAAGGAGACGGCAAAATGGACAAGTGGCAATGTGTTTCGTGGGTGGCGGTGTTCGATCGTGTTCGTTGTGTGGAAATGAAAAGTATTCAATCAAGAAGCCATAGCCAGAGAAATTTCGCACCAAATAAGATTGAGAACCGAAAAGTGAATACGGAAAGAAAGCACATTTGTTCGATCGTAATGTGTATGTGTGTCATATTAAAGTAGATGTAAATGCAACAGGGTTACACATTACGCAACATTTGTTGTAACGAGTAACGAACGCAGCAGGCACATTTATGTAATTGTTTGGTTTGTAATTTTTAAAATTTCAACAGGCGCAAAATACCCAAAGGAAAGTAAAAGCAACAACATTTATTTAACGAGAGGTTTTGGTGTTGGGTGGATAGTTGATCACCAATAGAGCAATTACAATTACAACATTTATTAATGTGGTTAGGGCAGGGGTGGGAAGAGGAGAACAAATTTTGATTAGGCGGAGCAAATTTTTGGTTTGAAATTGTTGCATCGAGAAGGTAAAAATTTCGTTAGGTAAACAATCAAATCAAACCGAAACAATAAGGTAAGATCACAAAAGTCAAATCAGTTTTGAGAAATCATAAGAGAAGAATTGTCAGTTTTCCAATTTTGCCAATTTTGATGTATTTATTTTTTCGTTTCAATCATATATATTTGATATAGAGCACGAACAAGTGTTACATAAAAAGGAAAGAAAAGAAGATAAAAATGGGTGATATTTAGTTAAAGTTGTCGTACAATTTGTTTTTTTTTTAACTTACAATATACGAAAATGGAAAGTAGCTATCATATACGTATAATATAAATTTGATGTATATTTAGATATAGAACAGACACGCACACTCAAGCATACGTCTCACACACATTTACAAGCTGGCCACGCAAGAGCTACTGAGGTAAGGATAGACATCGAAAGGTAATGAACACGCTAGCCACTACTTTAAGAAAGATTTGGTAAAACTATGGCGAGCATGGGGAATGTGAGGCTTAAAAATACTTAGGTCTAAACTTATGGCTATCGGGGCGAGTGATCAGACATGGATTCGCTAGATGAAATCAATTTATACTGGGAAAATGGAGGTGCGGAGGAGCCACTTAAAGGTCAGCTGCAACGGCTGCGCCCCGTCCCGGACGAGAGTCTCCCATTTTACGGTCTCAAAAAGCATTTAAGCCGCCTCTCCCGGCACCCCGTCTGGCACTCGTATCATATCGAAAATGGAGCGTCACATAATTGGCCAAACACTTGCCACAGACCCGGAGCAGACAGCTAAACCGCCCAGCTGCTGTCGCGTTAAAGTGGCAAAAGCAATCGAAGGAGAAAATAACTAATACGACACGTTGGACCCGTGCACATGGCCTGCAGGCAATTGTCTTGTGTCCGGGTTAAGCCTAATGGCATTCGGGCTCCGATCCCAGCCCACTCCCCGAGCACCCCTCCGTCCCAAGCACGTGCAATAAGCCAAGCAACGCCCCAGGCATGCTAAACAACAACAAGAGGGGCAGGAGGACCTGGGAAGCGGAGGCTGTGGAAGGGTTGGCTTAATAAAAATGTAAAGCACGTTGGACCTGAGGGGAAGGAAGCAGGGTCGGGTCAGGACAAGGTAAAAATAGTGCAGCATACTTTGCGGCGCCTGCTGTTGTACATATGAAATGGCATAGTTCAACTGGCTGTTAACAGTTGCGGCCAAAAAAAAAAGAGAAAAAAAAAAGCAGGAGCCGAGTGCACGGGGGATAAGAAGAAGAAGTAGGATTCGGGCTGGGAACAAAGTAGACAGGCAAGGGTCAGGACAAAAGGATTTGCACAATGTTTAGCCTGGCGTTGCAGCAATTTTCTACAATTACCTGGGGCACAACGACACCGACCGGCAAGGATAAAATGCACACAGGGCTTTCAGTGATTCCCTTTTGGCTGCTCTCCTTTTTTGCTTTTACTTTCATTTTTTGTTCTTTTTTTCGGTCCTGAGCTAAAGGAAAGAGCAGTGAAAATAATATTAAAGGCCATTAGGCTCATATAGACAAGTTAAGTGGCTCCTGGTCCGGGCCCGGTCCCGGTCCCGGTCCCTCCGTCCTCCGTCCCCCATCCTTGTTGTCGTGCTCGTCTTTGTCCTGCTCTTGATTCCCTTGCTAGCCATGTGTGGCAGTTTTTAGATTTTATTTGTATGCCTGCTCCACGTTCTGTTCCTCATCCTCGCCGTCCTCTGTTGCCACGGCAAAAGAAGTCATTAACGTGTCGTTGTCTTTGATGCCACAGCCAGGGGGGACGGGATGGAGAGGCGGGAAAAAGAAAGCCAAATTAAATTAGTTAACCACATGGCAAGTTTTGTGCATGTGCTGCGCCAGGAGACGTCGGGGACAGGCCACTAATTGCTGCACGTTATGTTTTTGCTTATCTACCCTTGAGTCGGAGCCGTTCCTGCCTCTCCAGCATCGAGCTGCACCGCTCCTTCAACGCTCTGCCTCTCCAGGGCCGAGTAATTGTATTTTAAGTCCTGGGTCCTGGCAAAAGGTGAAAAAGCTAGTCGCGTCTATGAATAATAAAAAAAATGTGGAGACATCGGTGCCGGAGGATAAAAAACTAAACACAAAGTCGCTGACAAGGCGAATGTCAAAGCTCAAAGCTCGTGTCCCAGAACTCTCCCGTTCTGTTCTCCATGTTCCTCTTTACTGTACTGGGTGGCTTCCTTTGACTGGCTATCCGGGCTCTGCTGCCAATTGACATGTAAATTGACGTTTAATGGCTGCTAATGAGCGTCTGAGGATTTGTTGCTGGCGTTGTGGCGGCGATTTGAATAAGTCCGGGAAGGTAAGAGAGAGATCTCGGTTGAATCAGGTGTAGGCCCTAAGCCGTCCACCGCTGAAATTTCTCTGCTCAACGGCTGCCATTGCTTGGGGATTGCGTTCAATCTGCAGAACCCTTCGCCAGCTTATTGCAGCTAATAAATCATTAAGCAAACAAATAAATACTCCATTAATTTTCACAGCTTAGCCAACATTCTGAGAACGAACTGAACGACAAATTAAGATCCTGCCATAATGCGACCAATTCATATCTGAAAATGTTTTAATCTGATTACTGCAGATAGCCCAAAATGCTACGTAAATATGTTTAAGCTATTAATTATTTTGTGGGGATTTTCAAGCTTTCGGCATAATTACAAAACTTTCTGGGAGACGAGTGCCGGCTTCAAATAATATTTGCTTGGCAAAAACTGATTGAAATCTGCCCACTCCAACCTCCTTGGTCTGATTCTGTATTTATGTATTTTATGCCTGGCCCTTGCGTTCGGCCACGTTTATTTTGCTATAAATTATTGAAATTGTAATTACTTAGGCAGGAAATGGGTAAATGAGCACCAAATCGCATACTTACTACCGCCCATGAGTTCAACTGGCTCTTCTTGTGAGTGTTCTCGGTTTCTTTACTTCTCGTAATGAAAATTTAATCATAAATATGTACATTGATTAAAGAGGGCAGGCCCTGAGTAGTTTCATTAGCATTTTTCTATATTTTATTAGTGAACTCATCCGCTCTAGTCCCTGGGCCGTTTGATTGATGATGCGCTCGCCCGGGAATGGGACTGGTAAAAGGAAACTAATTAATATGTAATTAGTGACACTCATTTGACATGTAACGAGGCTAATGTAAAAATATTCCGGAGTAGTCTCAGCAATAGAAAGGGAGGAAACTGTGCCCGAGGAACCCCGCCTCCTCAATCGCACTGATTAATATGTAAATGACTTCCCGAACAGTCAATTCAACCGCACGATAACTCCCATATGCCGGGCCAATCACAGGGATCAGATGCTGCAAATGATATGCTGCCCCATCAATATTGCCGGCAATTGTTTCGCCTCGCCTCGGCCAAGCGTGCCTGCAGGCGAGGGCAGATCGTCGACATCCCATTTTTATGGCCCTCGAACTCTGCCTCTGCCTCAGTCTCAGGCACAGACACAGACAGCAGCCAGACTGGCGGTCTGAAAGTCATCCCGCACAGCCGACGGAGGTGTCAGTATTTATACAGCAAATAAGCTAAATGTTCCCTTTATGAGTCCCTCAGCTGCGTCGCCGGCAAACAGTTGGTGTCGTCGCCCGACAATTGTGTGGCAATTGTCAAAAGTCTCCCCGTCTTGACGTTTATATATGACTAGAGATAACTCAGCGCCGCTGCCAACTCCTGAAAACTGCAAAGCCGGCTTCGTGCTCTTTTCGCCTTTGTTGCCATTGTGGCGGGGAATCCTTTGGGCCTCCTTCCGACTGGGAGCTCGGAGTTTATTTGTCAGTTTGAAATTCTTTAGTAATAAGCGTAAAACTCGACTATAGGCTGGGGACAACTGTGCGAAGTGAACGAATTGTGGCGAGAGCGAACCGAGCCCCAAGCCAAAGTTAGAAGTAAATTAGTTATTAGCCTTGTAAGTAGTTCAAAAGTTCCCACTTAAGCCGCTGACAGCTGGCTTGAGCTCCGTTTCAGAGGCGATGGGAAAGTATCGCTAAAATGCGCCTAATTGTTAATTAGCGTCAGCATGAATTTGTAAGGGCTGCAGTACCAGACATTTCTATAGTCACATTTTTAGGCACAAAACTTTCTGTTTGGCTGGGGCCAAAAGTCACTGGCAGGCCGAGCGGAATCAGGAAGAAGGCGCAAACTTTGTCTTCGTTGCTATGGTATTGAAGTGTTAATTAATATTGAAAGGAATAAACTTTGGTCCGACTTTCTGAATGGTAAAGAAAAGGCTAATGTAAATTGTGGAAAAGTGGTGAGAACGGGATTTCCATTTAAATTCGTTCGCCCAAAATAGCAGCTAAAAAAACACAGGATATCTTATGGAGCTTATATTGAGTGCCTTTAACAAAAATAATATACGGAACTAGCTGCTTACGAAAGTCGTATTGGCACGGTATATTTTAATGCTCCTGACAGTACGTTTTTTAAGAAAACATATAAGTGAAAGCTTATTTTTCTTCAGCAGCACCTGCAGCCATAAGCACACCAATATCATTTTAAACTGAGCAAGAGTCGGTTTTTGAACTCGGCGTCTGCTGGTACATACAGAATCTTCACGATCAAGCTTACAATAATTTAACAGGAGAAAAACCCGTGCTCTAAGTACAAAAAACCTTCACATCGTCGGGCTCTAGTTAAGCTGTGCTCGCAGACTCTATCTGGGATTTGTTCCGGGCTCCGAGCTCGACGCTTGGTGCCGGACCCTGGCTTGCGGATGACGTATCCCTATATAAAGCATCCACTGGCCACTGCTATTTTAGCATTTCTAGGAGAGTGCTACCTTTGGGGAAAAAAGCATTTGCATTTTCTTGTTGCAGCCGGTGATAAATTTGAGCTTCCTCACCTAAAGCAGTTCGCTCCCTCCGCCTGGAAAGGCAATCTTGACAAGCCATTAACATTTCATGTGCACCTTGTCTCCGTTTTTTCTGCTGGCTTGACTATCACACTAAAAGTCAATATAAAGTAAAAATTTTTTTATGACCCGGGATTATCATTTTGCGCTGGTTCTGCTGCGGCTGCAGCTTGACATGAAATTGGCTGCACACTGTGGGTAACCAGAAATTGGCCATAAAAGGCGAGCGACGACCAAAAGGTGCTGTCGTTTCTTCTTTTATACGTATATATATGTATAAAAAATATAGAAATTTTTATTTTAAGTAGTGACGCGTCAGGGATAATGTTAATGGCACATGGCATTTTCATTTCAAACGCATAAAAGTGTCCGCAATCCACGTGAAATGCTTAAAGAAAGAGAAGCGAAATGCCGGGCAGCGGAGGGAGGAAAATGTCACCCGAAGAGTGTCCCCTTTGTGGCTGTCGTTTATGTGTGCACAGATTTGTTTTTTATTTCAGATATACGCAAAAATGTGTACCCATGTATATAAAATAATGGCGAACTCGCGATAAAAAGAAATTTAACTTTATGTCCGCTAGACGGAGGTCGTCCTGAAATCGCTTGCTTAATTATATGGTCGGTCTTTTTATAACTCTCCCTTCTCAGTACTCCATAGAGGTTTGACAAGCAGTCAATAGCCCACGGTTCACCCGATAATTCTCCTTTGAATATTTTACACCAGAATCATACCAAATTAAGCGATATCTTAGTTGTGGAATTACACGTACACATAAATACACGGATGCTTACTTTTCAGTTCAAGGACAGTGACTGCTTGCTCTAGAAACTATGTTTTTGGCGCTCTTTGATTAGGGTTCGGAATGCTTTGAGTTTGAGTTGGGACTATCCCTGTAGTCGTGATAAAGCAAGGTGTTTTATTTAGTTTACGGCACCGTCGACTCGAGGCACGTTAGCGTGCACTTATCACGGTATTTTATCACGGACTGATGCAACTGTTTAAATTAATAACCATTGATCCCTTTACAGCGCGGGTCATAGGAATACGGGGCTGGACGATTAGGGCGCTCCTCTTGGATTAATGTAAACGCCGAGTTATTTGTTAGTTTGGGTCGGATGGACTCTCCAAGCCTCCATAGCGAACTGTGGCACGGCTGCCGTCATTAGTTGAACGCCGTCGTTTGGCTGCTTCTCAGGCCGATAGCTAAATCGTTGAACACATTTTTATTTTCGGATTTTTGTGGTTTTTCGGTTTATAAAGTTATTGCAAAAAAAGAGAAGAGCAGAAAAAAGAAAGAGAAAAGTAGGAATAAATAAAATTTTATGTTCTCTGTTGTTGTAATTGTTTTCTGACAGAGCGGTTGTAGTAAAATATTTTACGTTGGAAACGATCTTTCCTATTGTTAAATAGTTTTTATAGTTGCTCTTCACTACAGAAATGAGCCACACGTAAAAATGCACAACAAAGGTTTACGCGTCACAACAATAGAGTTTTGCTGGGTAGTTTTTCTGCCGAAAGTCTCTTGAAGTGATACGTAAATTAGAGTAAATCACAACATTTAGCTTAGTCGATCTTTCCTGATTGGTGTCTATTATTTTCAGTGATACACCGTACGCACAACATCAAAAACAACAACAAGAGGAATAAAACTTTATTGGGGATAAATAAATACGGAATGTAATTAGGAATAAAATTTAGTTACAAGATATTGTCTACTAAAATGTTTATTGTCTGATATTTAAAAGCAGTATAGTCTTATCTGTTTAAATTGTTCTAGTTCTGATTATGATAGCTAATTGACATTTGCATGTATGGATAAGTATTTATGAATTCAAAAGATATTATACAGTACACGACAACAACACGGCATATGAGTATATACGGAAATAAAGTTACATATCTATATAATAACAATGCTATAAATAAGTATTCTAAACGTTAGCTCTACAATAATCGGGAAACAGCCTAAGACAAGGCATTTCCACACCGCTCATTGGAGTTCTGGGCCAGGTCGGAAAAACAAAGCGTTCCATCATCCATTTCCCCCCAACTCCAGCTGCTATATCGAAAATATATCGCCTGACTTAACTCGAATCCCGTGCTCACGCGCTCCTGCTAGAAAATCAATGCAAAACTCCAACACCTTGACAGCAGCTGATGCCACAAATCAAGAAATAAAATCAACAAACGGCAGTAATGGCAACAATAACCGAGCGAGCAGATGAATAGCGCCGCAAGGACAACAACCACTGAGTCAAGTCCGTCAATCAAATTGCTTTGGGAAGTTTTGCAAGAAAATGGTTCAATAAACATGTCTTACATAAAACATTTTAATTAAATTATATTTCCCCCTTCCCGGTGGGTGTGCGAGTGTGGCCTCTGTGTGTGTTGGTGCGTCTTGCAATATTTATCAATTTTCCAAGAGTCATCACAATAACCATACGTCTTCATCTAGCCCAAACACATACGTACGTTCCTACGGACACAGGCAAACAAAAGTGTTTTAGCGCTCTTCATGCACATCACTCATTTACACGAACAGGGATGGGCAGGGTGGGAGAGAGCATGTAAGGGAGAGAGAGACGGCGAAGCTCAGTGCGCTCTACTTTAATTTAATTTTTGTGGTTGCTTCTCCTTGGTGTGGCTGTAGTTGTTGTTGCCGTTTGTTTGTTCGTTGCGCGCAATTAATTGAACTTGCAGCAGACTCTGACTATTGACAGCTGAGCGGGGGCGGAAAGGAACATGGCTCCGAGGACGAAGGAGGGCTTGTGCTGCGGTTGAGTCGATGAACACTTAAGCCGCACTCAGTGCAACCCAACTCCCGCTCGCTACCCGTTACGCCTTTCGGAATTTAACTAAGACAAGCACCACAACGAAAACAACAGAAGCGAACAGAGTCCCACAGAGGTGCACTCAAGAAAAAAACCTAGGAAGTCGCCCTCAAATCAAGTGTTTTTGTCGAAAATTGTATGATTTGGGAATAAGGTGATAGGAGGTCCTAGGCAATGAAGAGCTACGGCTTGGGTTTGCTACTAATCGATAATCTTTGTGTGACTTATAGTTGAGCTACAGAACTTTACAGTTGAGTTTACTAAACTAATAAAGCATATTATTACAATACATGTATTAAATACGTGAAATCAAAATAGCTCCTTTTTATGCGCGAATTCATGCATTCACATTAACATAAGACATCCATTTCATGTAAAGGCAGAATTCATAGCCAACTTTCGTGTGGTAATGAATACATGAAATTTATTTTTACCGAATTCGTGTATTGAATGCGTGAATACGGCCTAGCATAAGCCCACTAAAAGTGACTTCTTGAAATCGAGTCGGGATCAGGATCATGCTACCCCCAAGTCACGTTACAGAACGAAAGGTTTTCGGACTTCACTATCGGCTGTGGTTCAAAGCGCTCGATTTAAGCAGGCCATCATATATCCATATATATTTCGTTGGGTGTACCCACGGACACTCGGACAAGTTCACAAGCACGAGTTTCGCAGTTTGTTGCCTTTTCCGTTTGGTATATGAAATGCTTTCGGGACTTATGTTGGCTTAGCAGCAAACTTGTCTAAGTCCTCGCCCAAGACAGATAGACGAGCACGGCAAAGCCTTCGGGGCGACCAGAGCTCCTGCAATTACAATTACACATAGACTGAAGACCAAGCCGCAGTGGATGATGAAGGGCAGGACCAAGGGGAAGGGCAACTCGGTAATTGTAATGGGCAACAAAGTAGGTAAAGCATTTAGCAGTTTAACGCACATTCGCAGAGCACTGAAGCCAGTCTCTGCTCCCAATCTTTAAGGTGCGGGAGTCCTTCGAGCTCGTCCCAATCTCCGTTGACTTTAACTACTTAGCGGCCAGTAAGCAACTCCGTATCCTGGTCAAGGCTGCATCGCGCTGCCAGCCTCTAAAACATATTGCACAATTACTTGGCACAAGCGCACATACCCTCGCTCCTCGGGCAAAAAATAAAATACCTAACGAAATTTATGTTATTGTTTGTCTGACTGCCTGCCAGCCAGCTAGGAGCAAGCCGGCTCCATACCTTTGCCTGGGATCTCTCTCCCATATTATTTGCACATATTTTGCCCTCTGCGAGTGTGTGTGTGCCCTGTTTGTTGCAACATTTTATTTATCGCACTGGCCATAAAATGCACGCTGGGGGCATTTGTAACAATTTCGCAGCCGTACACAATGGAGGGCCAGCCCCCGTTCTATATATCCTGTCCCAGCCCGAGCCCCCTTCTCTGCGCCCGCTCCTTTCTTAGTCAAGTTAAAATATTACAACATCATGCTTAAAAGTCACGTTTAAACGCTGACGACGACGGCGCTGAAAGATTATTGCATTTTTAGACTGCCAACCGCCGCGCTCAGCTCCTCGGGGGCCCCGGGCTTAACCTGCTCCACCTGCGCACAGCCGCGCAATCACAAACAAACGAAGTTCATTTCAGTCAGACGTCGTCCTTGTCGTCTGCGCCTGCCTGTCTGTGAGCCCGGCGAAATAAGTAATAGTGTTGCAACGTGCCTGCCGCATTTTATTTCCTCTCCAGCCAGATAGGGAGGACCGACGCTGGAGGAGGGGCTTGGGCTGGGAGCGGTCCGTCGGATGGAGGAGTAGTCTGCAGTCTGTGAGCTGGCAAGCCATTGATTGTATAATTCTTGTGTTGCTAGTGAAAATTGTATATGCTTGATGTCTGATTGAATGGAATTGATGTGAGAAAGTGACTGCTCCTCCATTCGGCTTTGCGGTTACGAAACCAATTTATTTGCGGGAGCCATGCTGTTATTTATTTTAAATAGCACTGCCAATGCCTGGCCGACTATCGACTATCGACTGTAGGTGTATCTTTCTCTACAGGTTCCCTCAGTATGTGCAGGAAATCCTTGAAAGCCAGAAATGATTTCATAAGATGAAAAGCGCTTCTCCCACATTATGTTTTGTGGGGCTGTGGTCCGAGCTATAGAGGGCGGAGCCACAGCAATTTTTGGCAACTTTGTGGGTTGGCAGATTGAAATGTTAGCTGTCGTTGGAATCCGGAGGATGGAAGCACGGGCGAATGCCATCTTTGGTAACGAAAATTAAAACAAATTGCTGGGAAGTAGAAGCCAGGGACAGAGGTCTAAAGCACAGTCCTGGAAGCTAAAGAAATCCTCCGCGAAACTCCGTGCTTGAGCTGAGGGTGGATCTCCGTCTGAGCCCGTTTCGATTACATTTGACCCCGCCTCCCTGCACTCACAAGAGTCCCAAGGCCCAAAGGAAACCAGAGTATGGAGTCACAAAAGCAAAAGTCACTTTTCAATTTTCAAAATTAAAAAAACTCAACGCACACACGAGTAAATCACTAAGTTACTGTGTCGCATTGATAAACCCTTATCAAGCTGGCTTTTTTAGGCACACTCCCACACTCCCCGGCACGTTGACACTCTGTCAGAGGGCGCAATTCGGAGGGAAAAAAGTCACTAAACGGAACGCGGATGTCTGACAAGGGTGAGCGGACTCCGGAGCGAATGAAAAACGGAAAAACCTGTCCGGGAAGAGCCTGCCCTTGCCTACTTTTCGGCATGAATTTAAAAGCCTGGCTGAATGAAGGAGCGGTTCAGGGGCCTGCTATGTAGCGCGCATATTAAAATCTATAAATATGCTTGTGACTGCTTTACGACTTGAAGGCCTGCAGCGGGACAGGGACGAGGTGCTGGCAGCCAGCAAAAAGTTCAATATTTGTAAATCTCCTGCTTCTTGCCGCTGTCGCCTTCTGACTGGCTTCCCAAGCCCCGTTCTTTATGGGTTAATGGTGCGAAAACGTGACTTAATGTGCGTGTGTAAGAATTTTTTCCGCCCTCCGCTCCGGAGAGTTATGAGCGGGGAGTCTCGTCGCATCTGGTGTTCAAAGGTCAGAGCAATTTGAGGCGACCATGGGCTGATGGCTTTTAATAGAATTGTCAGCCAGAGTGGCTTCAAGCAGCTGTCCTGATTGTGGCAGGGATACATGTGCCGGGCACGTTCAAGTGCGCATGATTAAAGATTTCATTAACTCCCTTGTCTGGGCCAGGGCCCGTTTAATTATATATCTCTTCCCGTTTTTCCTCATAACTAGCGCGCTGAGGCTCCGAGTTTTGGCGTAAATGACAAATCCTTATGCTAAATATGCTTAATTGCAACACACACACGTGCACGGCAAGGACGCATGGACATGCATAAAGAGGGGGAGCTTACATCGTGCTGTACATATGCTTAATGAAGCTTATAACTCTCGCCGTCTTCCCCTACACCCATTTCCAGCCCCACACCCACAGCCGCACCCACAGCCCCTCCACAAACACACTTGCAACGTGCAACACGTACGTGTCCTGACAATCCAGGCAACAGGCAGCATATGCCATCAACTGGAGGCCCGCCAGGCGAAATAATTATAAAGCGCTTGCAGCAGCGGAAGCTGCAACGGAAATGTTACCGTTATACCTGGCAAAAGCACGTGCAGCGCAGTGGAGAGGGGCGTGGCAAGTGGCAGGTGGTAGGTGGCAGGTTGCAGGAGGCGTCCTGGTTGCGGGTGCAAATTCTAGCACTGCCAGCCGTTTAGTTTAGCATAATGACAGGCACAGGAGCATGGCCCCGAAATAGAGACAGGGCTGCTGGGTGGTGGAGTGGCACGGTGGCACGATGGCAGGGTGGCTGGAGGGCTGGGGCAGCCACGGCAGCCACTAAACCAAGCCACATTAGCTCGGCAGCAAATGTGGCAAAGCGTGTTAATAACTCACTGTGCTCCGAGTGCACTCCGGAGAGCTCAGTCCTCCCCGCCGCTGTCTCACCTGCCTGCATTTAAGTTTTCGGATTTAATAATAAAGTTGGGGGCCAAGTGGGCGCCTGGGGTAAGTTTGTCGTCGCGTCTTGGCTGACGTGTAATGGGGCCTGGTCTGGCAGGATTTGGCCTGCTGGCATTGCACATTTTCCATGCATAATGCATAATTTCGTTTCATCATCTCGGGCTACTGGCTCCCCCTCCTGCCGCACTTCTGGGCTCGACTCGGGCCTAATTTGCTGCATAATGAAGCGGGTAGTCGTCTGGCTGTGCTCTTTTGGTCCTGTTTTGTTTCTGTTTAAAGTGGGCGCTCCTGGCAAATGCAGGTTATTGTGGAAGCATTCCCAGTTTGGCAGGCACTGTTGGGCTGGCCATATTTATGCCGGATAATTGGACAGCATCCATCAAGCGAGCTGCGCCAACCACTGAGATACAAGCTCGACTCTTCCACCTTGGACGGGTGGCTGCTGTGACAGTCGTCTCAATAATTACGCGCTCGTTCTGTGACACAGAATCGATAATATATACTCGTGCTACCCCCTTTGCTGGGCTATCAACCCTCTGGCTCTGCTTTTGTTAACCTGAAACTAACAAAATCCAGACGAGCAGGACGGACAGGAGGGGCTCCTAGCCGCAGCACACACACCTTTAATGTGGCCACAATATGTGAGACTGAGTGTGTGTGCTTCATTATTATCATGGTTGTTCCTATTCTCCATTCGTCCTGCTAGCCTCCATCACTCCGATATAAGTTGTGTGTTTGTGTGTCTGCTGTGCCCCATCCCGTCAGCATTATTTTATTTTCGTCGTATTGTTTGCTTCCTTGTCGCTGCCATTGTTATTTTTCGTATTTTTGTCAGCGCTTCCTCCTTGCGACATCGTCCTCAGCCTGGATGGCCTTTGATGGAGCTCTGCTCTCCGTGTGTGTGTTGTTTTCGTTGTTAGTTTTTAGCTCGGTTGTTCGATTTTCGTCACTAATGAGGAGCCGTAAAAGCGGACGGCGAACTCGAGAAGGGCGTGACGCAGGTAATACAGGTATACGTGGACAGTGGCCAAGGATGCGTGGGTCACAGCGTGTGTGTGTGTTTGTGTGGGTAAACAATGTATTTTATTTGTGTTTACGTTTTTAACAGCTCTGACAGGCGTCTGCCGTGCCGTGCTCGGATTTGGGTCAATATGGGGACGAGCGGACTAGCGGTCTACTCCTTAGCCGTGGCCACTCTCCGCCGCCTCTATTTAAGCCCATCTTCGGGAGCTGTTCGTGCCGGGATTTCTTATTTGCCTAATGAATTCAATTATTTATATACCTTGAGTTATTTTTCTTGGCCACGCTTTCAGCGACAGTTTTTGATTTGATTTGGCGGCTCCCTTCGATCCGGGATGAAACAGGTGCAGGGGCATTTCTAATTAATACCGAACAAATTACAAATGGCAGAAGGAGGAGGACGGTGGCACAAAAAATGGCAATTTAATTAGTGCAAGAGCAACACTTAATTGAAAGTTGAGAACTAATTAAACGGCGATGGCAGCGATCCTGCTCGCCAAGGGTTTGGCGGAGGTCACTTCGCAGTCCATTGCAAATGCAACTGACATCGTTTGAAGCACAAAATTAATTAACACTCAGCCGCACACGTACACAGCAGCCCCTTAAATACACAGTCATTGTGTGGAAGGGCACACAAAAATGTGCAATTAAAATTGTAGTCGCGCTAAAAATCGCCGTCGCTAAAATTATTAACAACAAATAAACCATAATAATTCGAAACTGGCACAAGCCCAGCCACACACAGCATAAACAGAGTAATGCAAATAATAAACTAATTAAATCGACACAGGCCTCAATACACAATGTGCTTAATAATTTGTAAATTGCTTTTTGGCCAATTCAATGGGGTGCAGGAGGCACAAACGAGCCGATTTAAGCCAAATTCACTGAAGTAACCCCTTTAAAGGCATCTCAAACGCAGCTTACACAGATGCAGGAGCGAAAAGAGTATTAATAGGGAAGAAATCGTGGGTGATTCGATGGAACACATATTGAATATAACTATATAATGTTAGTGGTTCACAAACTTACTGCGAGCTTAATTCTAGAGTGAGCTTCAGGGAGAGAGATCTGACTTACCTGAAAAGAGAAAAAATAGGATTGAGGCTTAGTGCGGTTTTAAACTATAGTGTGTTCGGGGAATGTAGGGTTGAACTGTTCCTGCCAAATCAATTCTATTCGTGAGCCCCGCCATCACTTGCACGCTACCCGTGCTTACCAGAATAATATTTACCGTGTGCAAATGGCGCACGTTTATAGGTAACAAAATTTGTTTTATATTATTATTTGCATTTTTCCTCGGATGTGTTTTGTTGCTTTTTTATTTGGTGCCATCCTCTTCACATCAATCCAATGCTAACAGAGTTCTCTTGGTGTCGAGCTGCCCTTTTTTCAGGCTTTTCAATTTCACATATAGCAAATATTTTTTATGTTTCCAACTCCTCACCCCGGGTGCGAGGCGGGTTCTCCTCGCTGCTCGCCTCTCGCCTCTCGTTTCTCGTCTCTTTTTTGCCATATTTTACATGCAAATCGAATTTTCCTCAATTTTAATTGGATTTTTGATTGGTTATACTTGTGTTTATATACGCACATCTCGTTTGACTGGATCAACCCGGCACTCCCCTCCTTAATCTTCCGCTCTCTCGGCCAGTGTGTGTGTGTATGCGGTATTTATTTGTAAAAATATATAAACACATATAGTACCGTCGAAAATGTTGCCTATACCTCAATTATTTTGGTTATAAATTTGATTTTCGATTCTCGTGTTTGTTAGTTTGTTACATCATGTCGGCCGGGAGTTTACACGAAATCAGGGGAATATGCAAATTCTTAATGTCCTCGACTGTCTGAGCCGGATAGCTTTTAGCAAATTGTTGAGTTTTCTCAATGTGATTTTGTTACAATTAATTTTGACGCCACCAAATGTTGGTCTTCACATGCAAATTGAAATATAACTTTGGCGCCCCTCCAGCCGTCCCGCCGCGAACTTTTACAACTTTGTCAGCAACACCTTTGGCACCCCCATCTAATGACACCATTCCGGCAGTTGGCCCGGGCAATTAACCGAGTCGCGCACAAATTGCTGGCAATTTGTACAAAGTTTTAATTGAAGACGACATGAAGAGACATTCCCTCTGCACGCATCTATGTACTTAAGGACGAGCATTCGCTTGTATGTAAAATTAGGGCTCACAGCCTCGCGGGCATTGGCGGCCAGGTGGGGACTGGGAGTGGGAGTGGGAGTGGGACTGCCACTGACATCCACTGACATCAAGGCGGTCTCCCTGCTGGCTTAGTTTCATACTTATAATTACAATTGAGACCCCGGCCGCAATGATTATAATTATGTTCTGTATTGTCGGTTGCCAGTGGGCGTGGCCATCCTGCCCCCTCCCATCGACTGGTACATGGTCGACCAAAGTAGCTACAGGTAACCCGGACCAGGGGAAGAAGAATAATTTTTGAAATAAATCACTTTTTGTTCGGTTTGGCCGGGCAGCATTTGTGCGCCTGGCAAGGACTTATGCTGATTAGTACCAAAAGCGACACAGTAAATTTGAATGTCAGAGGGAGGACGGTCCCACCCGCCCTGTCAGGCATTCGAAATGATTTATGCAATGAGCTCAAAAAGATGAAAGTTGTACATTTTCATATTTTAATTGCTTTGCTCTCTTAATACTTTTGGGACCAGGCTCAGGTCTCGTTTGCTTTTTATTTATTTTTGCTGCCGCTGCTGCTGCTCTGGTTTCTTCTCCTTATTCCTTGTTACGCTTCTATGGGTCTTTTGAAGTCCTTGTGCGGGAGGGCGGAGGAGGAGCAGAGGTGGTCTCGCCGCCCATGAGCTGGGAATACTTCTGTGTGTGGGCCTCGTAGTTAATGTAAATGTTTGCTGAGAAAATTTTACTAATTTTATAACAAGTTGCGGCTTGTATTTCTGTTGCGTTTTCAGTTTTCCATTTTCCTTGACTGGCCCACCCCCCCGTGCCCCGCGCTGTCAGTCGACTTTTTCTGGCAGGAAAAGTAGATTTCGTGTATAAGTAAGCATTTCGCATTTATAATTTATGGCTTTGTATTTGTCAATGGCATTATTATTTCTCATTTTTATGTTTGTCCATTTACCTTGGCGGTGGCGGGCACGGGACCACCTCGCCTTGGCCTGTATATTTTATGGGGCATTTAGCATCTCAAGTCCCAGAAAGTGGGTTTATGGAGTGACAGGCAAATTTCGTTTTGGATTTAAAAAATTAAAATGACAACTTTACCCCCGACTGGGGAGTAGAGAATATTTCCTCCGAAGCTTGCCATTGATTAAAGTGGAGTACGCCGAAACATTTAACCCCTGTCACCGCATATATATCCGAAATATATATGCATGTCGGGACCAGCCGGGTTTTGGGGCAATTTCCAAACACAGTTTCCATATGCACATTTGCCACTAATTATGCGCAAAATTTCTAGCTCAAGGGCTCCAAGCAATTAGCAGAGCACACACACACACACACACTCCCGCTCCGCATCCTTCTCAAGCAATTTACATTGAAATTAAACAAAAACTATGTGCCTGTGTGTGTGTGTGCCGGGGGAGGGGCCGTGCCTCATTTCCATGCATGTGGCCAACATTAATGCAACAAATTATGTTTAGAGCGCGCGGACCCGGCGAAAACTCCAAATGAAAATAAACCGCACATTTTTCATTTGTATGGAAAATGAAGAAGCCGCCGAGCTTCGCGGGAGCATCGGGGGCGACTATCACACGGGAGCAATATAACTGGTTTGTTTGCCACAAAAGCAATTTTATGATTATAACAGCCGAGGCCCGGTCGAATCCTTCCCCAGCCCCAGCCCGCGCACAGGTCTCTCTCAGGGAGCGATGTGCAATTAGGCGCCATAAAAATGGCTAACCGCCCCAGCTGGGCGTGGTTGTTTGTCTTCTTTCCGTTGTTTTTATTTGTTTCGTTCGCTGGCAGCCCGCAGCCCGCACAAAGCTCGCAGTATTTTTAATTTAAAATCCACAACGAAGCGTGAGCGGCAGAAGAAAGGAATGATATGCTGGAAGATATACCCGGGGTGCTACTGAGCACGCTATGGCCTGGAAATCTATTGAAACTGTCTCTAAAATAAAGACATACCTGTTTTCCAATGCGTAATTTTGGACACCTTTTCCATTGGGTTCAAGACCGCAGTGCAACCCGTGAAAGAGTGTGCGGAAGAGGTTATCGATATATCTAGGAAAAAACTGCGTTTATTTATGACCAGAATGCAAACAGGAACAATTACGCTTTTATGGCACTCTGACTTCCCATAGTTTGCCCGTCGGAGATTTGCCATTTACAACCCAGTCCGAGCGTCCCTTCGCACAAGCTCCCTGTGATAACCACATTAACGCACACTTCCGGGGCGAGGGAAGTTAAATTATGGTTATTGTTTATGGTTAAGCACGGCAAAGGTCGACGGCTAGTCAAATTGGCTGTGCATCTCTCTCCGCACTCGGGCTGCCCTTCAACCCCTTCCACGCTGCCCGCTGCTGGCTGCGATGCTTAGCGAAAAAAATATTTACTCTGTGTTTCGCCGAGCAGTCAAGTTTTATAGAAATTTATGAGGTTTATAGTGGCGTGCCATTTCGTGTTGGTTCGGCTTGCTTAAAAGTCCCTCGAGATGTAATCAATTACTTAATGCTATGGAAGAAAGTCCCTCCCCACAGCTCGCTACCCCAGCGACTCGGCGCCGAACAAAAGCCATTACGCTGAAACTTTTCAATGAAGCGTTCGTTGCTCGCCGGCTCGTTCGCCGGATCGTTCATTCCCGGCTCCGTTCGTCAGCGAGGCCGGGCGACTGAACGGGGACGGAGGACTATTAGCTGCCTGGTTGGGATGATGTCCTCGATGTCCTCGATGTCCTCGCCGTTCCTCGGCACAACCCCTTGCGGGGGCATTGCCACAGCTGATGTATTATTATGGCCCTCTAGATTGGGCTCTGTGGGCTGGCTTCTCTGTTATTAATATTGTTTTTCCCTCTGTCTCTGTCTCCGTCCAACCCTCTTCCATTCCCCCCAGAGCCCTTCCTGGCTCTCTCCGTTCCCGGCTAGTACTTGGCTAATACTGGCGAATCCCCAGCGCATTACGTGCCGAAGGTAAGCAGGCAGCATGTCATCAGAACACGCCCACTTGAATTTTGAATGGGTTTGGCAGTCGTCGGCGTTCCTTGTCCCGGCCGTCTAGGGTTTTTAGGTTGAGTTTACAGTAAAATAAATATTTAAGTGGAGCCTGCGACTCCGGCTGACTGGGGTAAGTCACTTGAGCGTTTGTTGGCACGTAAAAGACATCATAATTAGCATTGGGCGCTCGAAATTAGTGTGCCATGCTCACGAGCCAAAGGTTAAAAAGTGCAAAAACGTGCGGAGTCTGGGACGGTCGGAGCGGATCGGCAGCACGTGAGTCACTGCACTAGCGCCCGCAGACGGGAGTGCTCCTCCCAGGACTTCCCTGGCCGTAGGCAAGGACGCAGGCGAGCAGGTCGGCGGAGTTCTGCCAAAGCTGAAACTTGCCAGAGCCAATTTCCGTGTCATAAAACTTGAAAGCTTTCCAGGAGACCGAAAACAATTTGCATCCGAAATTCAATTTTATAATGGCAGCATGCAAAAGTGGCCAAAGGTGCTGTGCATCCTGCTCTCCCAGCCGGGAAAGTTTTGGCCTGCGACTTGACCACCTACCTGGTGTCAGCCTAATTGGGTCAGGACACAAAGACGACCCGGCATGCGGAAATCTAAGATGGCTAAAAGAAGCCGAGTCGCCGAGTTCAATAATATTTGCCTCGGCGATAAAACAAAGGAAGGAGCAAAGTTTTGAATTACCAAGAGACGCTGGGCAAACATTTCGCATGAAACTTGTTTAGAGACCCAGACGCAGACAGACTTAGACCCAGGACCGAGGACCGAGACTCAGACGCCAGAGCCGCCCAACTGTCGATGGTCGATGGCTTTGTCGCCGCAACACCCGTAGAATTTGTGTAATTTGACCCAAAGCAAATGTAAATAGAACTGCGACTGCTGAAAGGGCGTTAAATTGTATAACTTAATGAAACGTCGGTCGGGAAGCAGCATTTGAGCAGCAGCAGCGGAGGCAGCTGGACAAGCAGCAAACCGAAAGCCAAAGCCAAACCCAGCCCAGCCATACCCTGGCGACCCCGAGACCCAACCCCAGGAGCCAGAGGACTAGAAGGGACCTAACCAGAAAACCAACAGCACCAGCAGCAGCACCAACACCGACCGACAAAGTCAAAAAGTAAAAGGAGTCCGAGTGCCAGGACGAGATATCCAGGACTTGCCGGCTCTGCTTTGTCCTGTGACCCGCCCGTGTCCTTTCTGCTCGGTTGTGGCTGGCCATGTGCGGATTACGTTTGACTTAATGCAGTCAGGCAATGGGGAGAAAAAAGGGAAAGACACACGAAGAGCGGCAGAAACTGTTGCACGCCATGCCACGCCCACATTGAGTTAAAATTAAAATGCTAAAATTTCCCAGCTAAAGCTGTGGGCGTCGGCACACACGCCCTCGCCACAGCCCGCTACCTCCTTCCGCCGCAGGCCCTAAAAATGCAAAGCAAAATAGTTTTTAATTAAAAGGTCTGACTGTCACCGTCATGCTGTCTACACTCGAAGTCGTTGAATTAGTCAGGCCGTCGGCGGGACTGGGAGTGGACTCGAGAGTGATTTCGGATGCGGAGTATTGGTGAATCTTGCCACACCGCCGACTCCTACGACTCCTAACGGCGCGGGCACAGGCCATCTCATTGACTCG